>QODF01000191.1:747217-757291 GCA_024372805.1 Oostethus manadensis
GGAGACCGGGAAGTCTGGACTTCCCTACTGAGACTGCTGCCCCCGCGACCCGGACCCGGATAAGCGGAGGAAATGGATGGATGGATGGAGTTGTGACAATCATGATACGGAACCGAGGCTATGTTCCCGGGGTGTCACAAGAGCTTGCGAGAAAAAAACGCGACCAGATTTGCCGTTGTCTTGCTGTAATAAATCATTTCATCACACGATAAATGAAAACGAACGGAATAACTCTGCCAGTCCCCAGCGATGCCATGTGCCCGAGAATCAGTATTTACCCAACTGAAGTGAACTTTACTAGGCGGCATAGTGAGGGAAGTGTCGCTGATGAGACGCTTAGCTTAAGCGTTGACGGTGTGAACAAGAAGCTTCCCTTCGTCCGTCTACGTTAAAACGCAGTCTTGCCCCTTCTTCTGTTTCAGCGCCCAGCAGGCCTTCCTGTTGGAGAACGTGCCCTGCAGCATCCCCAGCTGCCAGAGCGTCGGCAGGATGTTCAGCATCCACTGGGACCAGTCGGACTTGGGCGCCATCCCCAACGCCATCATGGCCACCTTCTTTGACATCTACGAGGACGTGAGTAGAAACGCGTCTGTTTGTGAAGCACTTCTTCTTCTTCTGGTTCACGCGTTTCTAATATTTGGAGCTGCCGGCCTCAGATTGCGTCACTTTTTCTTTTTTTCATGTGACGGCGTCTACGTTCTTAGGGCTTTTGATGGCAGATGGGGAATAAAAAAAGAGTGTGGGGAGAATATGAGATTCCCTTTAAAGCAGAAAAGTGGATTTAGGTCTTAAGCTTTTCTTCCACTCATGTCACCAAAATGACTCCAGCTACGTTTTTTTTCTTGCTTGCCTGAAAGTAATATTTGAGCTTTGTGTGTGTGTGTTGCAATTAAACGCACATTCAGCTGCACAACAGTCATTTGTTCACACACACACATTAGCTATCCATCAGTGTGCATCGCATGCTGGTCGTTACCGATAATGTGGTGAGAAAAGAAGGTGCTTGTGGACCCAACGGAAGTCAAAACGCCATCGGAACGCAAAACCTTTTCTAACTCTCTCAAATATTGTTCCCAAATCTGTCTAAATCATTCCTATTTCAAAACACATCCACCTCACACGCATCAAGATGCTGCTTAGACTGCATGATTATTGCACAGGTCTGCTCCAGGTGGGCCACAGTAAAAGGCCGGACGACCAAATAGTGTTGGATTTATATTGATGCTTGGTATACACGTCCAAGTTACCACAGAACAGTAAGTCATGTTTTCATATTGTATTCTAAACACCACTCCACCATAGCGACAAGCATTCAAAGCATTATAGATGTTATCAATAAGAAGCGGATTTAAAAAGAATAATTAAGGCATAAGCAACTCCAAGGTCGTTTACTGTAAAGTTACCATTCTGTGTTTTGACATGATCAGAAGTGCTCGGCTAGTTTTAAGGACCGCTAAACAGATTTGATCTGATCAGGATATCACTTTGCTGAGTTTAAACACCTAGTACAAAACCTAGAGTCCAAGATCCTCTATTTGACAGGTACGCTGTTGTGTTTTTCTACTGCAGAAATGCTAGTTAAAGATGGTCTTTATGACTGAAGCTCTCAACAAAAGTGGTAGGTAACAAAATATGGCAGGAGCACTCTGTTTTTAAGCACCTAAAAAAAAGTCAAAGATCCTTTACATACTGTATGACAGGAGTGCTCTGCCAGCCCTAAGCAACTACTGCAAAAGTGCTAGTCAAAGATTGTCAATATGACAGGGACAATGCTGTCTTTTCAGCAACTACTGCAAAAACGCTTGATAATAGAACTACAGTATATGACAGGAGCGCTAAGATGTTTTTAAGCATCCATCCATTTTCTTCCGCTTATCCGAGGTCGGGTCGCGAAGGCAGCAACCTAAGCAGGGAAGCTCAGAGGTCCCTCTCCCCGGCCACTTTATCCAGCTCTTCCCGGCGGATGCCGAGGCGTTCCCAGGCCAGCTGAGAGACATAGTCTCTCCAACGTGTCCTGGGTTTTCCCGGCGGTCTCCTACTTGTTGGACGTGCCTTGAACACCTCCCCAGGGAGGCGTCCGGGAGGCATCCTAACCAGATGCCCGAGCCTCCTCATCTGGATCCTCTATATGCGGAGGTGCAGCGGTTCTACTCCGAGTCTCTCCCGGATGACAGTGCTTCTCACCCTTTCTCTAAGGGAGAGCCCAGCCACCCTGCGGAGAAAACCCATTTCGGCCGCTTGTACCCGCCATCTTGTCCTTTCGGTCACTACCCAAAGCTCATGACCATAGGTAGGAACGTATATCGACCGGTACATCGAGAGCTTTGCCTTTTGGCTCAGCTCTCATCACGACAGACCGTCCGCATCACTGCAGACGCCGCACCGATCCGCCTGTCCATCTCACGTTCCATCCTTCCCTCACTCGTGAACAAGACCCTGAGGTACTTAAACTCCTCCACTTGAGGCAGGACCTCATCCTGACCTGGAGATGGCACTCCACCATTTTCTGGGCGAGAACCATGGACTCAGATTTGTAGGTGCTGATTCTCATCCCGGCCGTTTCACTCCCAGCTGCGAACCGATCAAGTGAGAGTTAAAGGTCACTGCTCGTTGAAGCCAACAGGACCACATCATCTGCGAAAAGCAGAGACCAAAACTGAATTGGTGACAAAGGGCAGCTATGGCGGAGTCACCAGAAACGGGTCCGACTTATTGTCGACAATGCGAACCAAACTCTGACACCGGTCATGCAGGGAACGAACCGCTTGGATTAGGTGGTCGGATACCCCATATTCCCGGGCACTTCCCACAGTATTCCCCGAGGAACACGGTCGAATGCCTTCTACAAGACCACAAAACACATGTTAACTGGTTGGGCAAACTTACATGCACCCTCAAGGACCCTGCCAAGAGTATAGAGTTGGTCCACAGTTCCACGACCAGGAAGAAAACCACACTGCTCCTCATGAATCCGAGATTTGACTATCCGGCGGATCCTCCTCTCCAGAACCCCTGAATAGACCTTACCGGGAAGGCTGAGGAGTGTGAACCCACGATAGTTAGAACACACCCTCTGTTCCCACTTCTTGAAAAGCGGGACCACCACCCCGGTCTGCCAGTCGAAAGACACCGACCCAGACGTCCACGCAATGCTGCGGAGTCGTGTCAACCAAGACACGCCTACAGCATCCAGGGCCTTAAGGAACTCCAGGCGGATCTCATCCACCCCCAGGGCCCTGCCACTAAGGAGCTTTTTGACCACCTCGGTAACCTCAGCCCCAGAGATAGTAGAACCGACCTCAGAGTCCCCAGGCACTGCTTCCATGTTGGAAGACGTGTCGCCAGGAATGAGGAGGTCTTCTCAGTATTTCCTCCACCAGCCCACAACATCTCGAGTCGAGGTCAGCAGCACACCGTCCCCACCATACACGGTGTTGACTTTGCACTCCTTCCCCATCCTGAGATGGCGGATGGTGGTCCAGAATCTCCTTGAAGCCATCCGGAAGTCGTCTTCCATGGCCTATCCGAAATCCTTCCTTGTCTGAGTTTTTTCCTCAGTGACTGCCAGAGCCGCAGACCGCTTGGCCTGCCGGTACCTTTCAGCTGCCTCCAGAGTACCATGGGCCAAGACGGCCTAGTAGGACTCTTTCTTCAGCTTGACGGCATCCCTCACCGCTGGTGTCCACCAAGGGGTTCTGGGATTACTGCCACGACAGGCACCGACCACCTTAGGGCCACAGCTCCGATCTGCCACATCGCCCACTGAGACTCAATGTCCGCTGCCTCTCTCGGAACATGGTCGAAGCTCTCACGGAGGTGGGAGTTGAAATTCTTTCTGACAGGGGACTGTGCCAGATGTTCCCAGCAGACCCTCACAATGCGTTTGGGTATGCCAGGTCTGACCGGCATCCTTCCCCACCATCGGAACCAACTCACCACCAGGTGGTGATCGGTTGACAGCTCTGCCCCTCTCTTCACCCGAGTGTCCAAAACATGTGGCCGCAAGTCCGACAACCACAAAGTCAATCATCAAACTGCGGCCCAGGTTGTCCTGTTGCCAAGTGCACATGTGGACACCCTTATGCTTGAACATGGTGTTCGTTATAGACAATCCGTGATCAAGTCCGATTACAAGACACCGCTCGAGTTAAGATCAGGGGGGCCGTTCCTCCCAATCACACCTCTCCAGGTCTCACTGTCGCTGCCAACATGAGCATAGATGTCACCCAGCAGAACAAGGGAATCTCCCGAGGGAAAACTCTCTAGTACTTCCTTTAAGGACACCAAAAAGGGCTGATATTCTGAACTGCTGTGTGGCGCAAAAACACAAACCACAGTCAGGACCCGTCCCCCCACCTGAAGGCGTATGGGGCGTAGGGTTGAGGTGAGTCCGACTATATCTAGTCGGAATTTCTCCACCTCACGCACCAGCTCAGGCTCCTTAGCACTCGACCCTTTTGGCCCCTTTCTACGAGTGGTGAGCTCATGGGAGGGGGGACCCACGTTACCTTTTCAGGCTGTGCCCGACCGGGCCCCATGGGTGGAGGCCCGGCCACCAGACGCTCGCCATTGTGCCCCACCTCCAGGCCTGGCACCAGAGGGGGACCCCAGTGACCCGTGTCCAGGCTAGGGAAAACAAAGTCCAATTGTATTATTCATCCTTAGGGTATTTTGAGCCACTCTTTGTCTGGTCCCTCCCCTAGGACCTGTTTGTCATGGGTGACCCTACCAGGGGCATGACAGCCCCCGACAACTTAGCTCCTAGGATCATTGGGACACGCAAACTCCTCCACCACCATAAGTTGGTTACTCAGGGAGGAGTATTTAAGCAACTACTGCAAAAAAAACCGTGTCAAATATTGGACATGGGTTTTTTTGTCTTAATGAATAAATTGGACATGCTGTTTTTGTCTCCAGGGCATACTGGACATGCTGGTGGTGAGCCATGTCGAGGGCAGGAGAGACTTGATCATCCATGCTCTGAAGAACAACTTTGAAGCTGACGCCTACTTCGTGAAAGTGATGGGTGAGTCGCCGTCTCTCTCGTCAGCGGGGGAGGACAGCCGTCACCTCACCCCAAACCTTCTCACACCCCCCACCACCCCGCCTGTGCTTCCTGTGTGAAACAAGTCCAATTTCAATATTTTATCATCTCGTACTTCCTTTTCCTGTTTTTTTCTTCCCCTTCTCCCGAAACAACCCCTCCTGGACTCATTAGAGTAAGTAAACGCCAGCATCGGCCCCTCCCCCATATGGAGAGCAGATGGTCATGACTATTATCTTCCATTATAATTGAGACTCTCAGCCGCGGGCTGCTTAGGACTCACATCTTCATGTGCACAATTGCATCTTCTTTTGGCTTCCATGTGAGCCTAAACACAAGCAGCGTAAATATAAATATGGTTTTATACATATAAACGTGGACATATAAATATAAATATGGACGTATAAATATGGTTTTATAAATATAAGTATGGACGTATAAATATAAATATGGACGTACAAATATAAATATGGTTTTATAAATATAAATATGGTTTTATAAATATAAATATGGACGTATAAATATAAATACGGTTTTATAAATATAAATAAGGTTTTATGAATATAAATACGGTTTTATAAATATAAGTATGGACGTATAAATATAAATATGGACGTACAAATATAAATATGGTTTTATAAATATAAATATGGTTTTATACATATAAATATGGACGTACAAATATAAATATGGTTTTATAAATATAAATATGGTTATATAAATATGGTTTTATACATATAAATATGGACGTACAAATATAAATACGGTTTTATAAATGTAAATATGGACATATAAATAAAAATATGGACGTATAAATATAAATATGGTTTTATAAATATAAATATGGACGCATAAATATAAATATGGATGTATAAATATATATATGGTTTTTTAAATATTATTATAAATATGGATGTATAAATATAAATACGGTTGTATAAATATAAATATAAATATGGTTTTATAAATATAAATATACATATGGTTTCATAAATATAAATATGGTTTTATAAATATAAATATAAATATGGATGTATAAATATATATACGGTTTAATAAATATAAATAAAAATATTGACGTATAAATATATATACGGTTTAATAAATATAAATAAAAATATCGACATATAAATATAAATACGGTTTTATAAATATAATTATGGTTTTATAAATATAAATATGGACGTATGAATATAAATATGGACGTACAAATATAAATATGGTTTTATAAATATAAATACGGTTTTATAAATATAAATGTAAATATGGACATATAAATAAAAATATGGACGTATAAATATAAATATGGTTTTATAAACATAAATATGGACGTATGAATATAAATACGGTTTTTATGACTATAAATATGGACGTATGAATATAAATACGGTTTTATACATCTAAATATCGGCATCAGCTTTCATTCAGGTCTGCATTTTTCCCACGGGGGGAGCGCCACATCACCTTCTTGGTGAATGTTTTGGTTTGCGATTTGGTGTCAACATGCGCCACAAACGAAACGCCCTCCAACGGGATTGAGAAGTGTTGGAACTTTTTGGGACATTGGTTGTTTGGGGCCAGTGTACATGGGCCACCTCCCGCCGGGACGGAACCCGAAGACTAATACTCACCACTCGGCTGTCCCAAACGAGCGCACGAGTGCAACGATCGCTGTTTCTTGGTTGACCACGCCCTTATTAGTTATTATTATTTAGTTGTTCTTAGTTCAAATGCATATTTCAACCAATGCTGGCCTAAATCAAGCCTTTCCAAGCATACACGAGTTCTAAATGAAGTCACGTGCAAATAGAGTGTAAAGGAAAAGTGATTTTGTTGAAAGAACAGATCAAGAGAGACCGGGGATGAATGCACGTAATGCCACACGCCTGTTCCTCCTGGAAACGTCCAAAACACGTCCTGGAAGCTCCCAAGAAGGTTTTGTGGTTTTCTGTCCACGCTGTGAGCGTGTAGTATCATGCTAACGTTCAAAATACTTGCACTATTTTGCTCATTTCTTCCCTCCTGGCTGCATGGATTTCACAGCGTCAAAAACGAAACACCGCAGCTCCAACATGTAGCGTTAGCTTTGCTAGCGGGCGTGTGGGGAAGCTAGCAAGCGGCTAGGTAGCTAGCGGGCGTGTGGGGAAGCTAGCAAGCGGCTAGGTAGCTAGCGGGCGTGTGGGGAAGCTAGCAAGCGGCTAGGTAGCTAGCGGGCGTGTGGGGAAGCTAGCAAGCGGCTAGGTAGCTAGCGGGCGTGTGGGGAAGCTAGCAAGCGGCTAGGTAGCTAGCGGGCGTGTGGGGAAGCTAGCAAGCGGCTAGGTAGCTAGCGGGCGTGTGGGGAAGCTAGTAAGCGGCTAGGTAGCTAGCGGGCGTGTGGGGAAGCTAGTAAGCGGCTAGGTAGCTAGCGGGCGTGTGGGGAAGCCAGTAAGCGGGTAGCAGCTAAACGGCGTGTGGGGAAGCTAGTAAGGGGCTAGCAGCTAGCGGGGGTGTGGGGAAGCTAGTAAGCGGCTAGCGGGCGTGTGGGGAAGCTAGCAAGCGGCTTGTAGCTAGCGGGCGTGTGGGGAAGCTAGTAAGCGGCTAGCAGCTAGCGGGCGTGTGGGGAAGCTAGTAAATGGCTAGCAGCTAGCGGGCGTGTGGGGAAGCTAGTAAATGGCTAGCAGCTAGCGGGTGTGTGGTGACCTGTGACATCTACTGAATTGGTAAATATTGTATTGGTAATAGCAGTAAAAGGGACTGTAGGGGTGTTATTTCTTGTCTAGAGGGCTTTAATAATGGTAAGCTAAAAATAGAAATTTGACTTCTGACTAATGAACTCCCAGCAGGTTTGGTGTAATTCCCCGGAAGGCCAAGTGTTCCCAGACTAAGGCGTTTCCAGCTCTGACTTGTGCCCGCCACTGTCACTAGCATGACTTCCAAGCGTTGGATTTGTTGATGGAGTCGGTGCGTGTGTGGAAATCCAAGCAAGCTGAATGTGCTTCTTGTTTACTCCGTGCGTGAACTCCACACCCGCGAAACACAAAAGGCGCCAGCTGTTTATCTTTTCCCGCCGTAGCTCTTCCGCTTGCTTTCATTCCGCATCTCCGGCGCTTGTTCTGAAGCAGCGGCGTCGGTACCTGGCGACACAAAAATAGTTCCACGGAGGGACGGGGGAGGGGGGGTCTGTGCACGGTGTAATCTGTCACTCCGCGCCGCTCATTAGCAAGAAAAGAGCAGCGTTCATCCTTTTTTCTGCTGCACAGTTGGCAAACAGTTGTTCCCTCGTCTTTTGGGAGGAGCGGGGAGGGTTTACTTGCTGCTCTTCTACACGCACGCACATGCACGCACATGCACATGCATGCACACGCACGCACATCGCCAGGGTGTGCTTGGCAATCCGGCGGCTACACGCCGCATTTATCCCAATTTCAGAGCTTGAAGCTGTTCAACACCCACCGGAGGAATATTTACCAGTTAATCCCGGCGTGATAGCAAGCAAGACGCGGGCTGCGGCGCTCGCAAGTACAAAAGACATCAAGCGCGGGCCAGCACACCCAATGACTTTGACGCGTCGGCGCTGACTGATGGCGACGGCGACGAGGCGCTGAAGGACACGCCACGGCGGCCCACCTCCAACGTAGATGGATGGCGACGCCCACGACTCTAGTAATGGGACTGGAGATAGAGCAGGACCGCTGGAAGTGACAAAAGAACATCTCCCATCGGCCCGTATTGAGCTCGGATGGATTTTTGGGAACGGCTAATGAAGCCGCGCTTCTACAAAGGTGTCAAAAGGGAGGGCTGGGGGCCATTTTTGGCTCTTTTTTTACGCTCCCTGTCCGTCTTCTGACAATAAGATTCATTGTTTGTGAGATATGAAGTATTAATAGTGTGGATGAAATGGTTTTCATGAGTCAAGTCAGGGATGGCGTGAATGCCAGCTAATTGCGCCCCCCCGGGGGGGGCAGGTTTCACTGTAATAAGTGAGGACGACCCCCGCCCTTGTCCGGGAACAGTCACAGCCACGCCCACCTGAGAACTATTCCACTTGACGGACGGGCTTTGTGTCTCGTGCGTGTGCGTAGGGTGTGTATGTTTGTGTTGTTGAGTGGAAGGGACGCTCACGTGGTGTGCGGAAGACATGCCAGGATTAATCCATCACACGTCGCTGTCGCAGCCCCTGGACTCGGCCCGCCCGCTCTGACATGTTGGCTCTGATGCGACCCCCCCCCCCCAAGGAGCCTGCACCGTAGGGCCACATCCTATTTGGTACCAGCACAGGAAGCAGAACATTTCAAACGCTGTCAGGCAGACATTTTTCGTGTGTCTGCAGCTTTAATACCAGTTTGCTGCATTTCTGCCGCGCGAAGTACGTAGAACCCGCTCTTCATTTGCACACCATTAAGGAAGAACATTCTGTGTTCAGTGCAGCTGAATGGGGTTGTGCATTTTACCTTGAAACACAACGAAAAGCAAGATGGCAGGACAAAGGTGGGGGGTGGGCGCAGTGGAAAAGGCGGAGGAGTGCTGGACGTGGCAGGAAATATGAAATAGAAACAGAAATGTAAATGCATTCCTGCGAGTGCAGTAGAAAGCCAAGTGGTGCTCCACTTCAAGCTGCAAAGACAGACTGGAGGACGCGGCGGCGCCGACAGATGGATGCCTGATTGCTGCCGCCGTGGAGGGAGGGAGGAGATGCGAGGAGAAGTCTTAAAAGTCCCGAATTAGAAAGAAAGATGAAGAGATGGTGGGAAGGAACATGTTGAAATGTGTGTGTGTGTGTGTGTGTGTGCGCGATGTAAAGACAGGCTGACAGGCAGAACTGTAGTGTTGATTAGTTTCCTGCTCACTTATTAGGATGCAGATTAGGCAGCATTGAGGAACATCTGTGAGCTTCCCTCACGACTCCACCTCTTCTCCACCCCTCACACCCGCCCTGCTCCTAGTGCTGTCAATCATCCTCATCCTGCCAACACCACGTCTTGGCCTCCTGGCCCGCCCGACCATCGCCCGTCCCACGTCTTGATCAGCCCTACTCTTTTGTGGACCAGCAT
>QODF01000191.1:758448-769212 GCA_024372805.1 Oostethus manadensis
GAGAGACATAGTCTCTCCAACGTGTCCTGGGTCTTCCCCGAGGCCTCCTACCGGTCGGACGTGCCCTGAACACCTCCCCAGGAAGGCGTTCGGGAGGCATCCTAACCAGATGCCCGAGCCTCCTCATCTGGCTCCTCTCAATGCGGTTCTACTCCGAGTCTCTCCCGGATGACAGAGCTTCTTACCCTATCTCTAAGGAAGAGCCCAGCCCCCCTGCGGAGAAAACTCCTTTCGGCCGCTTGTACCCGCCATCTTGTCCTTTCGGTCGCTACCCAAAGCTCATGAGCATAGTGGGGGTAGGAACGTAGATCCATGTGCCTTTCGGCTCAGCTCTCTCTTCACCACAAGAGTCCGCATCCCTGCAGAAGCTGCACCAATCCGCCTGCGGTGGTGCAATAATACGTGAAGAATATGATTCATAAATAATAAAAGATATTTTGGTAAAAAGTCCAATCCTGTGTGTGCCTCATCAAAGTATCATTACAGACAGCAAGTGACCAAAATACTACGTATGACGTGTCCTTTCATTGTATCTCAACAATAATAATAGAATATTTATGGATTCATTTTTGGAAAACCGTGATGAAGGAGGGACAAGCACGCACTTTTTTTTTTACATTTTTACAAGAATATTTCTTTGTGCATTTTTTCATAATACTATACAGTACATTATTCCTATAATATTTGACTTTTCCCCTTTTAATAGTTCACATTTACACCATTTCTTCTGTCAATATTCGACCTGTAATGCTGTGTTGTTTATTTTTTTCGTTGTTGTTGGATGGTTCCGTGCTTTACCGTGTGCCGAGCGCCAGGAAATGGCCCCCGGGCCGCACTTTGGCGTAGGCTAACCAGGCTAACGAGCGATGATGCACGAGTGCTTGTTTGCATCGTATATAAAAAGCACTTTTTAACTTTAACAATGATTTGGAGTGCATGAGAAAATGGAGCGGAAAAAGGTAGTTCTTTTTGAGCATTTGGTCATTTGTCAAAGAGTATATGCATGCAGGCTGGTACCTGTCCTGGTTGGCATGGTCCCCGGCCGTGGCAAGTCCTACCAAGTCTTTACACGCCCAGTGGGGCCTTTGAAAGGGTTACAGCAACAGGAAGCACCTCATTTGGATTGAACCCTAGCATTGCCCTTGATTTATGGCCCAGAAAGCCAATCTAATCGCCGGCAAATTAATTTTTGTGCTGCACGCTCATCAGGCCATCAGCATACCGCGCTGCAGCGAGCAGACGTCTACGCTAACTTGCTCCCTGCGCGGCGTAACGCCTGTCAAAGAAAAGCAAGTCCGACGCCGAGATTTCTGACAGCCGATTGTTGGTACAAAGCAGCATGTCGGCAGCGTGTTACTTCCACGCAGGAAGAAAATTGAACTTCCCGCTCCTGTTGCATTTGAGTCCCCGGGCGAAGAGAAAGTGCTTCATCTTACTTACACTCTGACTAGACAGGACGCGGCCACTTCAGACGCGGTCTAATGGAGTCAAACTGGGACGCGTTTGCTGCCAGTGATCCCTCTTGAGAGGATGAGTCAAGAAAGAAGACGGTGACAAAATGTCATGGAAAGCAGACACTGACGTTACTGCCTTCTTCTGGACTCCCCTGATGCCGGACTACACATGACCCAACTAAAGTGAGTCCACCCGATGGGACAACAGCGAAGAAACGCCACTTCCATGGAATGTAAAGTAGTCAGTGTGCAGCTTGCACAGCGGCTTTGTCTTTCTCGCTGGTAACAAAAGTGAGTACACCCTTATGTTAAACTGGACCAGTAGAACCTAATTGGACATGTTTTCAGTCTTACGGGTTTATGGAAGTCCCTTTCAATCCCCCCCCCCCTTTTTAGGTCCAGACCCTTTGAAAGGCCCAAACAATGTGTTGTGTTTTATGATGGAAGTCAATGGGACAAAATCTTAGTGTTAAGATGAGCCTGCTCTTTCACATTCAATCCCCAGCGCCCTCATTACACAAAAAGAACTTCTTCCGAGCAATAATCAAATGGGCATCGAGAGGAACTGCATATCCATGTTTGGTTCTCCTGCTGCCGTTTTTGTAGCAGTTTGGGGAACTAGACTAACACATTTACAGTTAGAATGTTATGATTTTGCATGAAGAAAACATTTTTGGAAAACCATGCTGTACCAGAGATATCAGAAAAAACTGAAATGTCACACAGTCTCATGCTGCTCACGGGAAGTTCCTCATGGCAAAGAACTCTCCAGGCATCTGGAAAAAAGAATTGTCCACACGGAGAGGCCAAGAATTACAAGAGAGAATTGGACTACGTTACATCGGATTAGACTGCACCAGACTGGACTATGTTTGCTAGAACTGGACTACATGAAACTACAATGGACTAAAGTTTACATGATGCAGTTTTCCTCTGAATTATTTCCACAAATGTTACTTCGGTTTTCATTGAATATTACACACAACAACCTAGTCGCTAGTTTGACTCTTTGGCTCTGCGAACTGGAATGTTTGAACAAACGCTGCTGGTGCGTTTTTTTGTGTGTGACTGCTAAATAACCTGCCATGGGGCCAGAGAAGGTTGCAAGTGTCAACAATTTTAATCATGCAGGTGAGAAACAGTACTGAATTGCATCTTGCCAGAACATGTAGAACAAATTCATGCATTTATTTATTCATTTTCTACACCGCTTATCCTCATTAGGGTCACGGGGATGCTGGAGCCTATCCCAGCTGGCTTTGGGCGAGAGGCGGGGTACACCATGGACTGGTCGCCAGTCAATCGCAGGGCATAGAACAAATTATTCTTTATAAAAATGTATGTTGCTCATATTTTGTGTCAGGAAGAGATACACATGATTTCCTATGGAAAAATTTGCCTCAAAGTTCGTGCTTTTTGGTTTTTGTCGGACCTTTTGGAACGACGATCATGCATGCTGGTGGTGGTAGCATGGCGGTCCGGGGCTGCATGAGTGCTGCCAAGACTGGGGAGCTGCGGTGCATTGAGATGAACTGGATTCTGACATCCTTTCAACCGTGACCTTGTGAAGCAGGGCGTGATACCACCTCCCCTGGGCTTTGGGTGTTTGAAGTACTGCACTGTACTGTACTCTACTATACTCTACTGTACTCTACTCTACTCTACTGTACTGTACTACTGCACTGTACTGTACTATACTGTACTCTACTGTACTCTACTGTACTGTACTGTACTACTGTACTGTACTATACTGTACTCTACTCTACTGTACTACTGTACTGTACTACTGCACTGTACTGTACTATACTGTACTCTACTGTACTGTACTGTACTACTGTACTGTACTGTACTACTGCACTGTACTGTACTATACTTTACTGCACTGTACTCTACTGTACTATACTTTACTCTACTCTACTGCACTGTACTGTACTCTACTGTACTGGACTGTACTCTACTGTACTGTACTCTACTCTACTGCACTGTACTCTACTGTACTATACTTTACTCTACTCTACTGCACTGTACTGTACTCTACTGTACTGGACTGTACTCTACTGTACTGTATTGCACTCTACTGTACTGTACTGTACTGCAGTGACTACCACGGCACATGAAAGTGGGCTTTCTGTAGTACTGTCCCTGGACAAGATGCAGTAAAATGCCAAGTGAGTACTCAGGTTGGTGCTGGTACGCCACTAGTGCTGACTCAACACGTCATGTCTTCCCGCCCCCACCGCCAAGGTCTGCTCGCCACATCTGGCCGCCTCGTGTGTCTTGTCTGCGTGCATTTTCTGTCTGTGACGTCATGTGACTTGACAGCGAGGGGGGGTCCTGTGCGTGTTGTTGCCATGAGTGTGCCAGCGAGCATCCAGGTGAGGTCCAAAACCAAGTCAAACCCCCTCCAGGCTGCCTCAAGCTCGACAGGCAAGCGAAGGCGCGACTTTAAACGACAAGATGCTCGGTTTTTGTTCGCACAGTGGCCTGCTAGGAATCTAATTTTAGCATCCGCTCTTACATAAGCAGGAGAGAAGCTCGGCATGGGCTAGAAGTGGGTTTGTAGTACCGGTTCAGAAGGAATTGCATGCCGGCGGGTCTTGCACCCGAAGACTGGATGGACAAAAGCATCCGTGGTAATTTACCAGTCAGGAGTAGAATAACGAGAGCTTTTGGTTCCCCGTGGATCTTCATTGTTCAGCAGATTGGGTCATCATATACTGTATGTACTTTGTGCTTGTGGGAACCGGTATTGGTTTCGAAACGGTCACTTCTGCTGTGGTGGGATGGAGTTGGGCCCGTCACCATAACAACAGTTTGCTGAACTGTCCTGCAAACGATTGGCAGCCAACAATATTACTGTTTCCTGAACGTAACAACCACATATTGCACACCAATGCAAGTATCCAAAGCAACAAACTTTCTTTTTTGTTAACATTAAATGGACTCTTTTGGCAAAACTTCATCATAATCAATACAAATAATAATAGGCGTCCTGTGCATATTCCTTTAGCAACAACGTGCGTGTTTACCTTGGATGAGGTCCGAGGTTTTGTGGGAGTTTGGTCAATTTTCTATCATTTATTTCATTGGCTTTGTCACAAACTTTTTTCAACAAAATGGTGGGTCGAAAGTGACGTCAGATGGTGTTCCGTGCACAACAGGAAACAGAAAGTATTCCATCGTGTAGCACGCCGCACACACAGGGAGCACGTGGTGCACCCGCTAGCATGTATCGCACCGCCTCTCCCCACTGGGACAAAGAGAGTGAATGGCTGACAGGAGGGTTCACTCTCTCCGTTCACCCTGCTATAGAACCAACACGCCCTGGTGTTGAGACAGATGCACAGAGTGAACCCCCATCATTCCGCCTGTTTGGTGGAGAGAGGAGGAAAACAAACGCATGCACGTGTTAATGTATCCAGGCCAGCAAAATCGGCAAGCTTGTTTTTATTGGTCCTGCAGTGAATTGATTTATTGGTTATGGTGACTGACCCACCTGGAATCTACTCCTAATACTTTGTTGCTAACGTTGCTAACCATAAATTCAAATGTCACTTGGAAGTCTTTGCAAACAACTCCACACAAATCAAAAACATACATTATGTGTTGGACTTGTTGGATTGTGGAGTTGCTGAGTTGTGTGCCGATTCGGTAGTTTCGGGATCATGTGATTGTTGTAGCTAAATGACTAGTTAACTGGTGGTGAACGGGTCTTGCGTGTTGTTCTTTGGCAAGAAAATGGTTTATACAACTTATACTCCACTCTGTCTGGTTCTGATCCACATTTGGTGAGCATGTGATTAACATGTCAATCACGACAGCATGCTGGTATAGCATTATGTGCATTATATATAGCATTATGTGCATTATATATAGCATTATGTGCATTATGTATAGCATTATGTACATTATGTATAGCATTATGTACATATATATATAGCATTATGTGCATTATATATAGCATTATGTGCATTATGTATAGCATTATGTGCATTATGTATAGCATTATGTGCATTATATATAGCATTATGTGTATAGCATTATGTGCATTATATATAGCATTATGTACATATATATAGCATTATGTACATTATATATAGCATTATGTACATTATATATAGCATTATGTACATATATATAGCATTATGTGCATTATATATAGCAAGATGTGTATAGTATTATGTACATTATATATTATTATTTTGGTAATAATAATAATAATAATAATAATAATTTGGCTTGCGGTTTCAATGCACGGAAGCCCGATGCGAGGAATAACACGGAAGGTGACAAAGTATTTGTACGTAGGACCTGCCGCAGGAACATATTCGTGGTTTTGAAAGCGTGACTTTTTCATTCCGTCTCCCTCGAAAGCGGTACCCGACCCGGGCCTAGTCCCAATACTTTTGCTTGTGTTTGTAGGTACAGTAGGTCTATTCATCTTTTAAATGGACTTCCTGTCCGGTACTGAAGGTGATCTTGTATTCCGTCCATTTTTCTCTTCCTGTTTGCTACGACTGTCGGGATGTGCAGCAGCCAGTCTGGCAAGCTGGTAGATGTTTCCCTGATATCAGGCTTGGATAAATGCAAGATGTCACCAGTTGGGAATGACTGGCACGCAGCATTCCGTGACGTGAGGTCCGTTTTCAGCCCATCTCTGCAAAGCCGTCACCGCGGCGCTCGTCACCGTGACGGAAACCCAAGCAGAACCGCTCGCCGTCCGTCCTCCTGCCGTCGCTTGTAACCGGAGGGGGGGGTCGGGGAGCGTTTGATCACAAGAGACGCCGAAGATGTCGAGAGTTATTCGGAGGAGCGCCGGTGCGCTTGTTACACGTCGACGCGGGACAGAAGCGTGTAGAAGGAAAGGCGGCTGGCAGAAGAAACGCTCCTTGTGTTCTGTTTTTTAGATTCCTCTCTGATAAGCGTGCTGTCAGTCATGCCCGCGTGCACGCTCAAGCGCCAACACGCCGAGTTGCAGGGAACCAACATCTTTGGTTCGTCCACGGCGCTAGATTTCCTTGCAACGAGACGATACAAGACGCCTGCAGAAGGAAGCGCGTTCTGCCGCCATCAGGGTTCTTTGCTAGCGGCGGACAGACGGAAAATAAATAAAAATAAATAACAAAAGTCCCTCGCAGTACGGCTACGTCACCTTTTCTCAGATTGATCATTGAACCAGATTTGGCCGAAGACCAGGTCGGCCGGACACCCGCCCTCGACCACTGCCCAAATCACACGGCACCGGAGCCTTTATGCTTGCCCCTGCAGGTGGTGGGTCTGCGGGGGGGATGCCTCCCCGGCGCCTCCCTGGTGAGGTGTTTCGGGCAGCCGGGAGAAGGCCCCCGGGAAGACCTAGGACACGCTGGAGGGACTATGTCTCACAGCTGGCCTGGGAACGCCTTGGTGTCCTCCCGGTGGAGCTGGAACAGGTTGCTGGGGACCGGGAATTCTGGACTTCCCTACCGGATAAGCGGAGGAAAATGGATGGATGGATGGATGGACGGATCATTGATGGCTGTTTGGTGGTTGGAGATGCTCTACTATTAGGGGTAATATCGCCCACCGATATCATTGCCCGATACTGGCATCAAAATAAATATTGGTATCGGATTTTCCCCAATAAAGAAACCATTTAAAAAAATGCTTCATAGCCCTTTGGGCTCCCGTATTTATCGCCGTGCACGTGATGACCTCACCAAAGCACGTCTGAAGCGTGTAAACAAGCATTATGATGTTAAACGACTGCAAAGACTTCATTCCTACCAAGTCCCTGAACCAAACCCTCAACGGGAAAACCATGGAGTGCACGGATAAGCAGCCATGCCAAGCTGCAATTTCTCACATGATTGCTTACAACATCGGTTGTGTTGATGCATGACTGTGTGGTCCAACAGCGCTAATGTTTTCCTTTCCACTTTCTCATGCACTCCGAATGATTGTCAAAGTCAGAAAATGAACTTGTTAAAAATAATGAGTTTTGGCATTTGGGAAATAGGTTGCTCCTCAATGCGCCTCCGCTGTGTTGTACAAAGTAACACCAGACTTGTTATCAAAGGGGCTCCTAAATGCAGAGCAGTCTAAAAGCGTGCTGGAAGTGCATGCGTGCGCGCGCCTGTGGACTGAGTGGGGCCCAAATTGAGTGAAATCAAAGACAAATCTGCAGCTTTTTGGTGCTTTGAAGAGATGAAAGTCGTGCGGCGAAGGCCGGGCCTCTGGACCACACAAAAGGCTGCAAATGGAGAAAACGACATGAGAGAGCTAACGCCTGTCCGTCCCATTCCGTCTGCACCGAGACTGGACCTGGTCGTTCCCCCGCTAAGATCCGCAGGTTGAAGTGAAGCATCGTGCGTACGGCCAATTAGCAGAGCGCTGAGCTTCATTTAGCCCGACTTCATGACTCCAATCAAGGCGACCTCGACACCGGAGCTCCTTGGCATGCTAATCAAGTCACCTCGCTAAGGACTGATTTTCTTCTCACTTGCAAACAAGTCAAACACACACACTTTTCTAACATACTTTTCCTAATCAACTCCTGTTTAGCACCTTCCACAATAAGTCCATGATTACTGCCTGCTGTATATTATATATATTTGTTTTGCACCCTAAGATGGGGGTGGAATGGTACTTTCTAAAAACATAACTACTAAATTATCATTATTATTATCGAAAAACAGAAAAGCAGCAAAAGTGGTAAAAAAAAAATAATAATAATGTAGTGAAAAAGTTGCAATGTTGATGCCGGAAACACAAAGATGTTTTGTACCGACAGGCAAAGCAAATCAAGTTCAGATGCATTCAGGGACCCTCCGGACATCACGGCAACCTCTCGTGTGTATTTGTGGTCTGAATGGACAGAAAGACAAAGGGGATGTTCTTCTTTCATTCATTTTCTATGCCGCTTATCCTCATTAGGGTGGCGGGTATGCTGGAGCCTATCCCAGCTGGCTTTGGGCGGGAGGTGGGGTACACCCTGGACTGGTCTCCAGCCAATGGCAGGGCACATATAGACAAACATTCACACTCACGTTCACACCCATGAACAATCACTCCTAATGTGGAAGTACAATCTGCATTTACAGCAGAACACAATCCCTCACTGCTCATGATAGCAACTCAGGACCCCCGGGGGTGCGTGGCAGTGGGGTGGACGCCGGCCCGCAGCGGTTGGGGTCTTGGGGCAGTCTGGTGTCCCAGGGTGTTGGGTAGGACCCCTGCCGGTGGCACGGGTGGCTCCTGGGCCCGGGGGCTCGGGGGCTGGTGCACTGCTTGCCAGCGGCTGGCCGCGGGCGTCCGGCTGGGTGCCTCCTGGACCACTTCGGGGTGGACTTGCCGTCCCCTCTTGGGTGTGGTTTGGGTTGCATGGCTGTGTTCACCACTGACATCTCCCCATTCTCTTCGTTTACTGTGGCGCACCCATTTTTCAACATTTTAGATGAATGTGAACTGAAATGTCAGGTCCGGCATCGAAATGTGGTTCAGCAAAATTCATAATAAAAGTCGAATATCAAGGGGGGGCTCACATAGTTCCCTTGGGCAAGCAACTATGCTGAGCACGAAAAGTTCCGATGCCGGACAAGACAAAAAAACACATTCTTATGTACTTTTAAAGAAACTAGCGTTAGATGAATAGATTCTCAGTCGTGTGCTAAATTTGAGCTTCATTTAGTTTTCAGTTCATTTGGAGCTGACGTATAAAACAAATCATTCCGTCCTGCCTTTCATATTCTTTTCCTAAAAAGCAGTCCAAATTGGCATGTACGGCATGGTGCGAGGAGGGATTAATCGTGACTGAAAAGCGATTAATCTAATTAAAATTTGTACTCGTGACGGCCCCGATGTAAGGATGTCAAAGGGTATTTTGGGAATGTTGACGTGTTTAGGCTTCCACTGACAGCGTGAAAGGGAAGTCTGAACTTGATGCGTGTTCTTCCTGTCGTCCGCAGTGCTCAGCGGCCTCTGCTCCAACGCCTGCCCGGGAAACATCAAGGTGAGTTGCTCAGAAAGGGCCCAGGAACGTATCAGGTAGATATGCACTACCCTTGCGGTCCGCTTTGCATCGGCAGCCTCGGGGGTTCGTGTCTCTTGCATGCGCTTGCATCTTCATCAGCCTCCAGAGGGGCGCAGACAGAAATAGTCGCACGTATCCTCATTGTGTCCAACGCAAGCTGGTTCTTGTAACGGCAGAAAGGCGGGGTTTGATCCGGCGGGGTAAGGAAAACACGTCCGACCGCAGGAGGAAGTACTCAACACGAGTCTAGGATTAGGACATTGGCCGCGGTTGGTGTTTCCATGGCACCCCCGCCCACTGGTACTTGTAGCGTTCCATTCTAACGTGGTACACACGGACTGATGCGGGAGCGCGTCGGCCCGTTCCGCCTCCTCTTCATTGCGGTTTTCAAAATTGAGCGCTTTCTCTCTCCCGTGAAGTTTTGTTGCCAACAAATGACTGGTTTTGTTGTGGGATGTTGTCCCCGTCAAGTAACATGTCGCAGCGTGCATGTCCCAGCGAGATAGTGGCTCAAGGTGATGACCCTGCTTCTTGTGCCCCCCCGAGTCCCGTGTGTGACGGAGTCAAAGTGGCCTCTCAGATGCAAGTTGAATCCCGCGGCGGGTCCGATGCTTGCACGATGACACCTTCATGGAAGACGAAGTTTGGCGTTGGAGATGGAGGTGCTCATGTTTTCTGTCTTTTAAACGTTCCCCCGGCGGCATCATGCCAGCCATGCCATCAGGCTGTTGGCATTTTTTCCCTCTTGCCCGCCATCACTCAGGCGCTTGAGAGCCGTCTCAGCGAGCGCCACGATGGATGCGGCAGGCGAGTGGCGCTCGCGGCTGTTTGTGCTCCTCTCCTCCGCCATCCGTCACATCGCTCCGCATCTTTGCTTCCTCTCCTGCCTCCCCTCTTAGTCACACCTCCTCTTCCACCCGCCTGCTCCTCCGGCTTGTGCTCTCTTCTCTTGACCTCATTTGTATTCCGTCGCCGGGTGAACTTTCCTTCCCGTCACACTGTGTGTGTGGGCGCGTGTTTGTTTGTAACTATCACAGTCCAGATCAAGGGGGTCCGAGATTTTCCACCGACGGGTTTCGGACGTTTAAACTGAAGGACGGCGGGTCACTTCCTTGTTCTTTTCCTTTTTGTTGTTTAACACCAACTCCATCCCGCGTGCTGCAAGTTTAACGTCTGGACACACTTCTTCTCGTGCTGTATATACTCCATTATGTGTGCAGTTAATATCTACACTATACACATATATATATATATATATATGTGTGTGTATATACACATATATATATATATATATATGTGTGT
>QODF01000191.1:770091-785091 GCA_024372805.1 Oostethus manadensis
TTTTTTTTTTTTTTTGGTTTCCTATATATGTTTTTTGGTTTCTTCGACTGTATATGGTTTAAGGCTGTAAACCCCCAACCACACACTTGATAAACTTTTCCCAGACCAGTCCCAGACCAGTCCCAGACACTTCTTTAGTTTAAGAACTCTCGCAGTTCAAACCCTCGTAGATTAAAAAAAAAAAAAAGTATTTTCTGTATTATAGAATGACACCAAAGATGAAAACCTATTTTAGACCAAAACCCTTTTTGAGAGAGAAGTATACAAACGTCCCTCCATCCATTTCCTTCCGCTTCAGTCGGGTAAAAAAGTTTTCCAGTAAAAAGAAAAATCTGGTAGCTTTTAGAAATAACACATTTCTTTTTAAAGTTCATCAATGAGGTCGGACACAAGAAATTATTGATTGTGACTTGTGCGTGTTTTACGGTTCCTCTGGCCGTGCCCCTTCGTCCCGGCGCGGTTCTGGTGTAGCGTCTTCCTGCAGGTGTCGTCTTGCGAGTGAAGAACACACTTGTGGGTAATTTCTTCTGGTCGAGAATGTTCTCAGACACACACAGGCCACCTTCAATTGTATTCCACCACTTTAATGAACCAATCAGGATGCAGAACACGATAGGATCTTCTGGTGCAGCCGCGGTGAAGGTGTGAGCTTTTTGTGACTGGTACCGCGGTGTTGTGTCAGTGCTGGTGAAGACACACATTTCATCTTTGCTTTAAGACGCTATTGCTGGGATGTCGTGTACCGTTGGCATGTTTAGAGAACAAAATGGCTGCCGCTTCCTTGCCTTTTGCTGCGTGGCGGAGTGGTGGAGCCGTCGCCCACGGTCTTGTCTCTTGTTTGTTTGCAGCCGATCGGTGTGAACCAGCCGGGCCCGTACGTCATGTACACCACGCTGGACTCCACCGGCAAACAGAAGAACGCCTCAGGTCAGTAGCTCCCTTTTCCTTTGTGGCGTCGCCGCCATCTTGCACGCCGCAGGGTTCGCTCGGGAGCACGTTTGGCGGGGAGGGGGGGCCAGCGTGGGGAAAGTACTTATGGGTTTGTTGTCTGGCCTGAAGGCGAGCTAGAAGGTGCTTCACACCGAGCCAGCTGTCACTGCAGGGAGAGCAAAGCGAACTCTTGCATGAAGGCCAGCGCTTATGCACATGACGCAAAATGGATTCCACGGCGTGGCTTTTAGGGGCACTTCTTGCCAGGATTGGACTTCACTTCTGGTGCAGTACGTTCCCGCTTCCTGCCAGGCAGCGTTGGGGTGAAAGGAGAACTTCTGGAGTCTCCTCAACACTCTGTCACTTGCCTGAAAGCTCCGTCTTTTCTCTTGCTGCGCTCCTCAAAGTGCAAGAAGATTGTTTTTGGAGACAGGAACGGTATCCAGGAAGTTGCGTCAGCCTCGACTGGGTGATGGTTCCTCTGGTAGCTCTGCTACGTTCTCAATAAAAGCCATCTCCAGCCTCAAGTTCCAACCTGCCGCAAGAAGACGAGAGGACACGATGGACAGGATGAGCCGGCGAGGACGAGAGTGCGGCGCCACGTTCACCTCGCTGACGTTTACACTCCAGCGTGAGGACACGCTCCAGCCGGCAGGGCTAAATATAGCCTCCCTTCTTCTTCTATTACTCATGTTGGAGGACACACTCAGGGAGGGGGTCACCGTCCTTATTCGGGGTGTCAATGGGAAGATTGACTTTGACAAGGAGCTCGCATCCATGAGTAGTGATGTAGGAGCCGGGCTCTTCAACTGCTGGCCCACGGGCCAAACGCGGCACATGGATTGCATCGCAACGCCCACCCTGCTGGTCATTCTTTCATGATTCCACCTTCATCGTCACACACAGGATCTCTGACTAGGTCCTTAAAAACGGCCCCGCCTTCCCGTCACGTAGCTGATCTCTGACTAGGTCCTTGAAAACGGCCCAGCCTTCCCGTCACGTAGCTGATCTTTGACTAGGTCCTTAAAAACGGCCCAGCCTTCCCGTCACGTAGCTGATCTTTGACTAGGTCCTTAAAAACGGCCCAGCCTCCCCGTCACGTACCTGATCTTTGACTAGTGTTTCTGCAGAGTATGTAGTTGGTATGTGAAGGTTCTGCAAGAGTGCAAGCTGAGGTGTGGTGAGGCAGTGGTTCTCAGTTATTTTCTGTCACGCCCCCCCGGGTGCCTGAAATGTTGCCGCCCCCCATTTGCAACACTTTGACAACTGATCATGTTTATCTGCGCTGTACAAAGTGAGCTTGAAAGTGGAAGCAGGAAAAAGCGGCAAAAAGGAGAGCTGTGAAGTGTACTCAAGAGTCAAATGGCATCCATCCATTTTCTATGCTGCTTATCCTCATTATGGTCGCGGGGATGCTGGAGCCTATCCCAGCTGGCTTTGGGCGGGAGGCGGGGTGTCCAATGGCATGTGGAGTGTGATACATTTTGCGTGCCATTGGGGCGTGAGGTTCCTGGCTAAGCCTTCAGCAGCTGGAGCAAAATAAAGAAATGCGCTCCGTAACCTTTGAAGGCAAAATGAAAAGGTTTTTAGTGAGAGAGTCCCGACTCCATTTTGTTTTCTCTGCAGGAAATTATTGTGAAAGGTCTGCCTTGATAGCAGGATGGGTTATTTTTAGACCACGAGCTTTTGTTTCAAAAGAGCTGAAGAATTAGTCTCTGTAGTCTTTTTTGTGGTGCAACTCAACATCCTAAACGTCATCAAAGAAGGGAAGCGTCATTGACGTCCTGCGGTGTGCATGTTCCAGGCCGGACGCCACCTTTGTGGAACATGCTGGGCGTTGGCGGCCGCTTTGGGTTCCACCGGCGCGCACGCTTGCTGCCATGATGAGGAGGACGAGAGCTGAGTAGCCCGAAGCTTTGCCAGCACAATTCCCCCGACTCCTCCTTTAACAGCGCGTGTGTGTGTGCACGTGTGTGTGTGCGCGCGGTGATTTAAAGTGTAGTCGGTCGCTCTTGGGATCGCCAGCAAGGCTGTAAGAGATGAGCGCTGATGGAACGCATGCTCGTGCGCGCGCTCACACACACACGCAGAGCCAAACGTGCTCACCATCGTGGTGTCTCCGCTGAGGAACTCGACTCGCCCTTGACCTCCCCGACAGAGAGCAAAGAGGAAGGCGGCGATCGTAATATGATAAGACATTTTACATTCTACCCTATTTTCACTACTGAAACACGTGCGCCAGCATGCTGCGAGCGTGCACGTGTAGGATGAGCGGCGGTGCTGCTTGTGTGACAGGCAGCACCGCCGCTCATCCCCATTGCGGAGGAAGTCCATTGCAGGCACCCAAAGCACCTGGATGCTACCTTTTTTGTCACCTTGCACCTTGGCAGTTTTACAGGCGCCACGTTTTTAAACAATTAGGTCTCAGCGGTGCTGCTGAAGTGTAAAGGAAGCGTGAAGCCATGATGCCGGAATCTAGACAGCCCTCCCGGGAAGACGCCGTTTTGGGTGGCTGTGGCTTTAATGCTAGTGAGGTGTGTGAGTGTGTACTTTATCCACTTTTAACATACACACTGTCACATACCTAACTTTACAAACGTTAGCAGCATTAGCCTAGCTATGGCTGCTAAAATGCTATCAATACACTCATATTTTGACAGCAACATCATGCTAGGTTAGCCTCATAGTGATCGCAGCTCCCTAGTTGGCAGCACTGTATTTTCAGATGTGTAGCAAAGCCTGCATTCAGCATGGGCTGGGTCAGAGGTGGCATCGGACAGCTTTCCTTCAAAATGTCAGGAGAAGCCGCGTCTTCTCCCACAGGTATAGGGAGATGATCGATTTTTCCTACATTTGGGCGGTCATTAAAATCGCGGACCTTAAAGAAGAACTATGTCTGAGAGCTAAGCATGACTCGGCACAAAGCGTAACAAAACAGCAGCTCAATCTGCAGGTCAGTCCCACGTTTGCATGAGCCGTCATGTTTGAGATCTTTAAAAATGCGCGATAAATATGCATGTGGACGTCTGATGCAGGTAGGAATGCTTTTTTCTAAAGGTCAGGCATGCATGTAGGATGAGTGGAGTGCACGTACGTGCGGCGTGTGAGCCGGTACAATCCCCATAACTCATTAGGCTAATTGGACAGAGTGCAGGAAGCTCCACATTGATTCTTCTCCCCCCGAGCACACTTGTCTACATCACAGCTCCCTCAAGCCCTCCGCCCTCAAACGCGCTCTGCCGTCCTGGTGCTGTTAGCAGAGAACGCGCACTAAAGAACCCGCCCCGAGCGGCAAAGCCAACGGCAACAAACCTCCAACTGCAAGGGCTCCACGTAGACAAACGTCTTGGAAGACGTGTGAAGAGTCACGCATGATTCACGGAGACCTTAAAGGGTCACTGACATGCTTCATCAACTTGGTTATACTTGGTGTGTGAGGGGGAGTATATATATATATATATATAAAAATAAATAAATAAATAAATATGAAAAGAACGAAAGATGAATGAGTAGAAAGAAAGAAAAAAAAAAAGAAAAAAAAAATAAAAATAAATCTTTTCTGCGCATTCTACAGAGAGAAAAACCGCTAGCATGTAGGAGCTAACAATGCACGTCACAGGAGACACCTATTTGAGTCCTACAAAAACCCCTGCAAAAAACTATGCTGTATTTACGTGAGTGACGTGTTTATAAATCAGGATAAGCAACATTGTCATTGTTAGATAACACCAAAAACAGTGACACATCACCCCACGCTACTACGGGGAAAAAAGGTTTCAGCACCGCAAAATTCGTCCTTGGTTGTGATGCAGTCTCTTGGAGCAGTGTCCTCCTCGCCATACACACCAAGCCTTTCCATCCTCGGTAACGCTGCATGCCATTTAGTGCAGCAGAAACACTCCATTTCTGTTGCCATGGCTTGGCAAGCTCCACATTTACACCACCAAGTCGTGCCGGTGTAGTGACTCGCCCCTCGTCTGCAGCGAGTGTCACTCGCTCTTCTTGGTGACTGTCGCTTGTCCTTCACGTATTCAGGCTCAAAAAGATAAGGTTCTGGATCCTCATTTGTCTAAAAGTAACTCTCACGAAGTCTGCCACGATTAGAAGTTGCCAGCAAGTGGAAGTAGCAGCAACGTGACGTCAGAGCACTCAGGAAAGAAGTTGCGGTAATGCTTAAAACCATTAAATTCCGGCAAATGCAGCATGTAATACCTCATCATGAATGTACTTGGTACTGCATGCTCACAGCACGGTATAAAACCATAAAAACTTGTTTTAAAGGGATTTATAGTCAAAATAGGTGTGTCCTAGCTCCCGCATGCTAACAGTTTTTCTCTCTTTAGAACACGGAAAAGCCGTGTGCTCAGGTTTCACATAAGCATTGTGGGTAATGGGCCTCCGTCAAAGTGCACTTTTTCTTGTGTTACGAATGTAATGTTAGCATGCAGCTAGTGTTGCTAAGGTATTTTTGCGTTGTTGCCGGTGAGATGTGGCATTTGTTTTTCGAAGTGGATCAGCCCCCTGGGGGGGCGTGGACAAACACCTCATTGGCATTAAAGCTGCAGACACAAAATGGTAGGTTCCAAAAGCGCTTGTAACGTAAATCAGTGCCAACCAACGCTTGCCGAAGTGAGTCCAGGTTTTTCTTGTCTTGAAAAAGAAGACCGTCCCAATACAGCGCTGTGGTGTTTTTTGGGGCGTTGCAATTAGATTGTGGCATGCTTTGGGGCTCTGGTCCAGACAGGGATGATGACACCATGCGGCGTGGACGGCCAATGAGGTGGTTACAGCGGGAGGGAGTTCTGGCGAGGAAAACAAGAATGGAGTTGCCCTCAAAGTTGTTACTGTTCAGCCTCCTCGTCCTTGTTTTTACGTCCTCATGATGGCCCCCATGCTCTAACCCAAGCCCGTCGTCTTTTCACTTTCACGCGTAACCCCGTAATCTCGCGGCCCACGCCGCCGCTTTATGGACGCCATAAATCACATGGATGCTCGTTTTAGCCGCCTGCCTTTGTTGTCCCTGACGCCCTGAGAAGAGCGTCTTTCAGGACGCTGTTTCAGTCATCCACTTATCTTTTCCCCAGACCGGAGCTGCCGCTGTGGTTCTGTTTTGTCTGCAGTGAGGAAGAAAGATAAAGCTGTGCTCTTGAATGATTCAGTGACTCATTAATTGGACTTAAAATGCTCTGAGATGATAAGAGGTGGAATATCTTTCACGCTCCTTCCGTTCATCGCTCATGAACCTGGAAGCTTGTATTATTGGACCTTTTCCTCGTGTACTTTTATTATCATTGCTCTTGTTGGCCAAATATTTGACTGGAGCTCTGTCAGAAGTTCTACCGTGCTGGGTTGCTTTACAGCTGGTGGCCCACGGACCGACTCGGAGTGTCCTCGGGTCGCATGAAATCCCACTTAAAAGCAAACCTTGCATTGATGCTACATACGCTGAGAACTCCGAGGGTGGTCCTAAGGGTTCTGAAAACTTGGCCCCGAGATGATTTTCTTAAACAGCCAAATCCATGCAGAGATCTTCTTGAAATCCTGACTTTCCAAACCACACAAATAGGAACCACAAAATCATCCAAAGCCCGCAATAAAAAGACCAAAGTTTATCCCGACAACAAAACACCAAACAAGATAGACGGCAACTTTTTGCTGCCTCTGGGTTTTTTTGCTCGACCCGTTGGGACCTAGGTTTTTGTTTAGAAATGCAGCATTTATTTTGGCATTTGCCATTTTCCATGATGCTGCTTTTTGTGCAGTGGGTATGAGTTTGATTCCCGGCCAGTGCACCGACACGCCGGACATTTAGATAGTTTTGACTGATTTTGGCGATCCGGTTTCTGTAAATCTGGACGCCAACATGGTAGGTGCCACTCAACTCCCGGCACTCAGATGAAGAAGAAACGCACCCCCGTGGGGACCATGGTTAGTTTCACGTTGGACTCTGGATATTCGGCTACAGCGGTTGTCTTCCCTCGCTGTGCCCCGACTCCTCTGTCATGGTGCCTGGACCTGGCACAGAAAGTGACAGTTTAACCGCTGGTTGGTCTAAATCCCACCCCAAATGGATGTATAAGCATGTCACATGATCGGTCCTACCCTAGAACTGTTGAATAATTCCACATCAGGATGGCTGTCATTCAGCTGGACATTTATTTGCATGTCCACGCAGAACACCCACTCCTTCCACAAGACCTTCCTGGTTTCTTATTCTCCACACTTGACGCCAAACGCTTGCTCCAGGCAGCATGCTGAACACCACCGCCCTCTACAGCCCTCGCAGTACACACCAGCCTGAAAACGATCCCGCCTCCGGTAGCAGCTCCACATTGGATTACTCCCTGGGCCAGACCACTTCCGAGCAAAGTGACACAACCAAAAGCCGGCCGGTCTGGTCGTGCCTAAAACTGCCTCCGCCCACGTCTACGGTATTTCAATTTTGATCTTTTCTTGGATGGACTTTTATTTTCTTTAGGGACCAAAAGGGACCCGCAGAGGTTTGTTACAGAAGACAAACAATATTGTTACTCATCCATTCATTTTCTATGCCGCTTATCCTCATTAGGGCGGCGGGTATGCTGGAGCCTATCCCAGCTGGCTGTGGGCGAGAGGCGGGGTACACCCTGGACCGGTCGCCAGTCAATGGCAGGGCACATATAAACAAACATTCACACTCTAATGGACAATTTAGAGCGGCCAATGAAGCTAACATGCATGTTTTTGGAATGTGGGAGGAAAGCGGAGTACCCGGAGAAAACCCACACACACACGGGGAGAACATGCAAACTCCACAAAGAGATGCCCAACGGAGATTCGAACCATGATCTCCTGACTGTCAGGCCAACATGCTTACCCATTCATCCACCGTGCGGCCCAATATTGTTACTCTTCGGCAATACTACACACAATACTACAAATTTATGTTTGTAACAAAAGTTTATTATTACAAAAAAAATAAATGAAGGATTGGTACTGAATTGGATGGGCAAGATGGGCAAGTACCACTTGGACATGGCATGCGTACGCGTGTGTGTGCATGCGTTAAAATCTCCCTACAATGCGTGTCCTTCTGCACGCTACACTTTTCGACGTCCACATGATCTCTGCCGAGATCTTGTCAAATGCATTTCTGCCGCCCCGAGGACGTAACGGCTTAAAATGGCTCGGCGACACCCATGAGCAGAAACCCATACAAGACGTTGTTGGGATGGGCGTTGATGTTTATAAAAACGCCCAACTCCATCCTTGGTATGGAATGCATTCACAGAACGCTCCGCCAGCTACGCATCAGATGTGGAAGTTTGATCCGCGAACCTTGCATGATGCTGCTTTTAAAATGTCAGTATCAAGGGTGCCATGACACTCCGCAAAGTCCGGCCTTGGTACCAAAATACCAGTCGGTGCCTGGCTGCATGGACGGAGGTGAGTTGGCCCCTATAAAAATACCATCACCCTTCCTTCCCTTTGCCTTTATCCATCCCTAGAGCTGCACGGTGGATGTTGCGTCTAAATGGGAGTGTAATGTTAGCACTGGTAGCTATGCCGGGGGGCTGTACTTCCTTTGTGACGAGGATATGTGGCGATGTTGGACCTGAGACGCGTATATCAGAACATTTGGGCAGAAGTCCAAATAGTATGACTTCAGCGGTATTCGACATTAGCGGTTCTGTCTGTGTTTCATCAGAATCAGAGGGAGCGGTATTGTCCAAGAATGCAAACGCAAACAAGGAGTTGGCTCAGACCTTACATGTAAGTCACACTTCAAGTAAGTAAATGCGTGCCAGAGTCCAGAACTGGACTTGCAGGAGCGTTTGGGGAGTACGTCACTGTTGACGTACTACACTAATGATGGGGATGTCATACAACTTCATGTCCAAAAAATTCCAACCGTCTCTTTAAAAACAAGCTCTGCCAACTATTGGTCGGTCAGCTCCAGACATGATATAGTTTACTTCTGCAAATAGGCTAGGCTAGCCGGATGTTGCCATTAAATGTGAGTATGTTAGCACTTTAGCACACTTAGCTTACTAAGCTGGTGTTGCTGATGTTTGTGTCCTCGTGATAAAGCTTCTTGGAGGCCCGCTCTGATGGCGACAAAACAAAGCAAAGAAGAATGCTTGTCACTTGTTACGGTCTGCTTGCATTGCGGCCAAGTGGGGAATCATTTCTTGATGTACTTCATATAAAGTAGACGTGCATAAAGACAAGGCCGTGTTAGCCACCCAGAGCTCGGTAAGAGGGCCGGCCGTGCCGCCGACCTGACCCAGGTCGTGTGGAGGTGGACGGGAACGAAGAAGCGAGCGATGGCGAGATTTAAGCCGGGCGGAGGAGGCGCACAGGAGCCTCCAATCCAGCCGTCCGTCCACATTAGTTCTGATCGCTGGCTGCCTGTGGGCGCTCTCTCCCCCTCTCCTCGCTTTGTTTACCACATGGAGGTTGATTTATGTCGGCTGCACTTGGAAGAGTCGTGGGGCGTGGGCGAGACGCAGTCGCAGAAACATGGAAGACCCGATTGCAGCGACGTGTGAGGATGGGTGCTGCTCGTAAATGGCGCTGATGCACATGAGACACTGGAAGTGTCTTTTCATGGCGGCGAGCGTGTAGGCCAGGGGTCTGCAACCCGCGGTTCTCATTTCCTTCTGCTGTGGCGCCGGCTGATTTACGTGTCGCCGTGGTCATCCACGCCGGCCCGTCTGACGCCGTCAGGAGCCTTTCAGGGTTCTGCATTGGAGTTGAGCGTGTGCAGAGCAATCCCCCACCAAAGTACTGGGGGTGCGGTTTTCTGGTTTGTCAACTGGTAAGAAATCATGACGCAACGGTCGCTAATTCACGTTTAAACTGCTGGCAACCGAAGTGAATACGCCCCGATCCTATGTTCTGTACGGGCGGGGACCAGCTCACGTGACTTGTTGGTGTTCCAAACTCTCAAGTGCGAAAGGTGGAGCAGGTGCGTTCAATTTCATACTAAATCTCACGCTGGTCCCTGGAAGTTCAACATGGCACCTTATGGCAAAGAACTCAGTTGTCCAGATGTTCTAGGCGAGAAGAAGATTTCACACAGCATAGTTGCCAAGACCATACAGGACAGGTTCCACCCGGAACTGGTCTCTGGAAGTTGAGTGCATGAGCAGGGGGTGTGCTGGCAAAAGTGGACGTATGAGTGCTGCAGAGGTTGAATGTTGAATGCCAAAAGGCGGAGCATGGCCGTCGTCCCGGAAGATGTCGGCCATGTCGACCGTCGTAGCTGTTCGGGCAAAAGTCACATTCCATCTTTCCTTCCCTCGTTGCAGCCGGCCAGCTGAGCCAGTCTGCCCACTTCTCCCTCCAGCTGCCCTACACCGTGCTGGGCCTCGGACGCAGCGCCAACTTCCTGGACCACCTTGTGGTTGGCATCCCCCACAGGCCCAGAGAGATGGTGAGTGGACGTTTCCCAAACGGCGTTGTGCATGTAAACACTCACACACAGTAACGCCACAAGTACACACTAAAGAAGACAAGGAGTCAGCGTGCACGAGTGCCGTAACATCGCCAACTACTGACCTGGCATGACGGCATCTCAGGCATTGCTTTTGTAGGCCTGTGTAAAAAGGAAATGCAAACAAGAGCGACGCTAACGTAAGATTCATTATTCATCCAAAAGAATGTCTGGTAAAAAAGCCCAAATCTTGGCAATGACGTTGACCTGGCGCTGCTTTCCAACCCCTTAGGGGGGCCTGTTCTAGAACTGATAATCCCCACTCAACCTCATCCCTTCTTGCCCTTGCCACCTATATACCGCCTTAAAACTAGTCCTCCTAAATAAAAGCAAAATAATAAAAACACCCCTAACACATTAACCAAACCGAACATTTTCCTCCTTAAGCATGGCGCTTTTCCCAGAAATGCCCCCCGTGGCTTTCACACGGAAGCTGCAGACTCTGGATGTCGGCGTGGACTCAAGGTAAGTACCTCACTTGTAGGGAAGTTCAAAACCCAGCACGTGCTTGCCGCCCGTCTCCTAGGCGTGCACACATGGCTGCCCTCTGCATCCTGAATAGCTCAGAACTCTGACGCAGCGGTTGAAAAACTGTTGGAAAAGTGTGACTTTCTCTTGGAGGTAAAGAATTATCAGTCCAAAGGTACAGAATCCCAGGCAAGCAGGGAAGCGCTTGAGAAATTTGGAGTTTATTAGGAAATATTTCCAGATGTGCTTGAAGGTTTTTCAGCATTCACACAATAAGAAGAACACGGTGGACCAGGACCAGGACCGGGACTAAGACAGGTTGTCGTCATGAACAGGACCGACGTTTGGGTTCTACTGTAAAAGGTGATCCCGCGGAGCGACATCAGCGACTCACCATGTCACATGGCGTGAGGAAGAAGGAAGTCACTAAAGCAAAAGAAGGAAGAGCGATGTCGGACGAGGATCCGGGGACCGGATAGCAGCCCTCACATGTGCAACACCACCGGCGCTAAATAATTGAGGCTTAATATGTTCCTCAGCCACGTCCCACCCCGCACCAGCTGAAACGTCAGATCTCTTCAGCTCGCCTCTCGTCGTTGTTCGCTCGCCCTCCCATCCTCCTTCCATCACTTTGCACTAAATATCGGGAAGCACAACGCCCCCCATCCCCTCCGTCCTCCGGACCCGTAGCGAGGTGATTAGAATTGCAGATGGCTCACGAGAACGTCGAGAAGAAGAAGATGCTGCTTTGTTGTTGCCGTGCGTCCCGACTCCTTCCTCCCCGGCGCAGAATCGGCTAATGAATGCGGCCCGTTATCCCGAGTAGACGTTCCTCAGCCCCGGGGAGCGCTGGGACTCCATCAAATGTGAAATGAGGAGGAGGTGGGGGAGGTTGACCACGGTGCCGCCCAGGCGGTTTGCCATCCGGATTCTTGCGTAATCAAGCGTCTGCATCGTCTGTCTCCACTGAGGAGGCCACCTTGGCCTTGTTGTGTGCGGGTGAACAAGATTACACAAAACCACTTCACCCTTTTCATCCATCCATCCATCCATTTTCCTCCGCTTATCCGGGTCCGGGTCACGGGGCAGCAACTTCAGTAGGGAAGTCCAGACTTCCCGGTCCCCGGCGACCTCTTCCAGCTCCATCGGGAGGACACCGAGGCGTTCCCAGGCCAGCTGTGAGACATAGTCCCTCCAGCGTGTCCCAGGTCTTCCCCGGGGGCCTTCTCCTGACTGGGCATTCCCGAAACACCTCACCAGGGAGGCATCCGGACTAGATGCCCGAGCCACCTCAACTGGCTCCTCTCCATGTGAAGGAGCAGCGGCTCTACTCTGAGCTCCTCCCGGATGGCCGAGCTCCTCACCCTTTTCACCTGTGGACTCTCATTGTTTGATCAGGCCAGAATTTTAACACTAGGCTGACCGGCCTCAGCAGAAGCAATCAAAACGTAAATGTAAATGAGACTGCAAATAATCCACAAAGTCATGGAAATTACAGCGAAGGGATGAGTCGTAGCTTCATAACCTTGGAGGGTTCAGGCCAGCAGGGAGATTCACGTCACATCTCATCCAACTTGATTTATAAACGCTTTTCACGCATTCTAATGCACCCGAGGTGCCTTACGGGGTACAAACCACCCCGCATGCACACAACCACGCACATGTACCCACAGACGTTAAACTACAGGAGGCGGGCAGCACAACACAGAAGACCCCAAAGCCCCAGTGAGCAACACTGGAGAGATAAGACTAATGAAAGCAATATCAATATTAATGAAAGTAATAAAACACATGGAAATGCTGAAAAATAAAGAGTAAAAAGATTTAGGAGAAAGGCAATAGAAGTTGGATAAAGATTTAAAAAATGACCAGCATTCCATGATAATCCTAAGTAGAATAAGACAAATAAAATAATAATAGAGAATAATAAAGATTTGCTCCTAAAAACCCGAAGATTCTCTGCAGCCTTGTAAGAAACATACACTGATAAATACAACAAAGCATATATAAAATAACAAAGCATATATACAATAAAGCATATATCAAATAAAGCATATATAAAATAAAGCATATATAAAATAACAAAGCATATATACAATAAAGCATATATAAAAGAAACAAGCATTGATGAATACAATAAAGCATATATAAAATAAAGCATATATAAAATAACAAAGCATATATAAAATAAACAAGCATTGATGAATACAATAAAGCATATATAAAATAATAAAGCATACATAAAATAAAGCATATATCAAATAATAAAGCATACAAAAAAGAAACCTGTGTGTCACACCCATGCCTTCCATGCACTTCTTCCCATTAAGACCATTTAGACTAAAATGGGTCCTAAACACACGAGAAGCCAAGGCAGCGATTTGGAAAGTGGTGTAATGAGAGCCCGCCTTCTGGTTTGGGTCAGGGCTGCAGAATTTAGCAGTTTGTAAAAAGAAAATATCCTTTTTGGGCGCCTTGCAGTATTTTGACGCCCAGCATGCCACGTGTTTGCATGGACCTTTATTTACTCAACTGCAGAGAGTAGCAGCAGTTTGTTTTTCCATCCATGGGAGCGGAGGCGTACCTTGGCTACTTGGAGCTACTGATTGCCAAGCCAAATGTATTCCACTTGTTATGGCAAATTGTTGTTGTGGTGGCTTTTTTAATGCTAATTTTCCAAGACACCTTTTGATGTGTGAAAACATTTTATTGGTGACGTCGTTGCCAATCTGCCAACTCTGCAATCCCAAGTCACTGTTGTGAAAAGCTGCGATGAAACCATGACCTGATTTATCTGTGGTGCATCTCCCCGAGTCTCCCTGTTGGACTTGCAATGCCACACATGACGTTTCTCCCAGGCCGACATCCCAAGTCTCCCTGGTGCCGCAAAGCTTCCAGAATGTCCCAATATTTGACTTCGTTCCCTTCCCCGGAGGAACTCCCCTCCGCCGCTCAAAGTGCTTCATTTCTTACCGCGGCTTTCAGCAACTTTTAGCATCTTCTTCCTTCCTCTCAGAGGACTCGCCAACGCTTTCTGCTTCCCAACATCGCAGGCGACGCGGCGGCTGAGTGGGTCTCCAAGCGACGTGGCTTTCCAAGAGCTGTGACTTCTCTTTATTTAAGCAGCGATGGCGTCATGGCGTGTAGATTCGTTAGCAGGGTTCAGCTTGGCACGGTACGGTTTAGATCCGTGTCAGCAAGATGAACGGCGTGTCATGGCAGCAACACGGAAGATGGTGCATTAGCAAAGGTGTCAGGTGCTGGTGGGAAAGTGTGGAAGCGGGTCCTGCTGGTGGAAACACAGCCATGCGTCTGCTGGAGATGCTGGGTGATGATGGGGCTGCTCTTCAGCTCGGGCACGCGCTCACTCTTAATGTCAAATGTCTGAACTGCATGTTTTGGCCTGAGGGCGGGAAGCGACCATTAAAGAGACGCAAGCAAATTACAAACCGCCGTGGAACATTGCCCCGCAGGCAAATGTTGTTGGGCTTTTTCTCTCTCTGCTCTGCTCTGATCTCCTCTTTGGAAGTTTGAACTTCAAGCCTTTCAAACCACCATGGAGTCTTTCCTGGAATGCAAACACCTTTTCCCATCGGCTGCAATAGAAATCATCTGTTCCCGGGTCAACCTGTGGCCATGGCGTGAACTTCACATTACAACGTGATCAAACCCACAGCTGCCACGCCTTGAGCTGGCTGACGGATTGTTAGCAGAGCTCCAGGCTTGAATTGAACAAGTGTAGTGAAGCCTGTGGTGCTTAATGTAAAAAAAAGCTGGATTGGAGGTTGAGGTAGATATTAGTTCTGTTGGGGGGGCAACGTGGCATTATGTTCACGCCAAGCAAACCAGCACGCATGTATCAATCAGACGCCATGTTGGCGTGCTCTTCTAGCTCGTCCCCCTTTTGTCCTTTCCGTCTGTTCCCCCATCTTGATGGTCGGCCTCATCGCTCTGACGGGACCTGCTGCCTCTGCGGCGCGTCACACATGCAACCGTTTGTCCGATTGTTGTCCCCCGCGGGGTGGAGCCTACTTTTCATGTGAGATCCTCTCATGTGTCCTTCCTCTCCCCGCAGGAGTCCCGGAAGCAGGAGTGGACGGCCATCATTCCCAACTCTCAGCTCA
>QODF01000191.1:790091-794761 GCA_024372805.1 Oostethus manadensis
CCAAAACAAGGTTTCCACCAATTCCAGTCTTGGGTCGAAAGTTGACATCCATCATGGCCGCCTGCATCATGGGGCCCAATGATCCAACGTGTCGGAGTGTGTGCAGTGTTACTTCACCTTTTTCATCATTTTTCCGCAAATTTTTTTTCTGTGATTTTTTGTCTGACATCTGTGTTTCCATTGGCTCGTTCAATTATATGGTCAAAACTCTCGTCCCTCGTGTTTGACGGGTAAATGGGCCCGAGTGCGTTTGGTTTGTCTTTTGATGTCAGTTCGGGTTTTTCTCTCTGCAGAGATTTGCACTAACAAATAGCTCGGATGTGTCTTTTATTTCTGTGCCCACAAACTCCATGTGAATAATAAAATGTCGACTGTGTTGATCAACTTGAGTGTTATTTGCTTTCTTTCCTGTTGCTTCCAATCTCCTCCCTGGAGTTGATTTTGTTGCAGCAAAACTTCACATGAAGCAGCAAGAAAATCAAACAGCTTCTTATTTTGCAGAGAACACCCACCCCACCCACACCCCCATGCCGGCCCCCCTTCAGTCTCTGTGTGTGTGTGTGTGTGTGTGTGTGTGTGTGTGTGTGTGTGTGAGGCTTGACTTCAGCATGAGAGAGCACATCCAGAAGCTGTGTGGCTTTCAGAGTAAAAGTTCTTATTTTGCATGTTTGTCACACCTAAAGGTCATCAAAGTAAAGTAAACATTAGGCAATGAGAACAACCAAACCGACCAAATGCACAACGAAACTTGTTATGAAGAAAAGGAGCAAAGCTACTGGTCCTGTGTGTGAAAAGGGGATGTTAGCCTAAAGCTAATAAGTGTTTGGGCCACCCTAAGCAGGAACAACTGCAATCAAGCATTTCTGATAACTTTTGCAGAATTGTTGTCATTCAGTCACAGTGGAGGCTTTTCCAGCATGAAGCGCCTTTTTAAGGTCATGCATCGCCACAGGATTCAGCCAATCAGAGGTGGACTTGCTGGTGTGTTTTGGATCATTGTCCTGCTGCACAACCCAAGTTGCTGTCAGCTTGAGGTCACCAACAGAGGTTGGGACATTCTCCTTCGGGACAGCAGAATCCATGCTTCCATCTATCACAGCAAGTCCTCCAGGTCCTGAAACAGCAAAACAGCCCCAGACCATCACACTACCACCGCCATATTTTACTGTTCTTTTATGAAATGTGGTGTTACTTTTACGCCAGGTGTAGCGGGACACGCACCTTCCAAAAAGTTCCTCATCAGGCCATTTTCCCAAAGATCTTGGGGATCATCAAGATGTTTTCTGGCAAAATTGAAACGAGCCTTAATGTTCTTTTTGATCAGCAGTGGTTTTGGTCTTGGAACTCTGCCATCCAGACCGTTTTTGCTCAATGTCTTTCTTATTATGTTGTGGTGGGTTTTTTATGACCTTTTAAATGAGTTGTCGCTGAGCTCTTGGGTTTGGGGTCATTTTGGTTGGCTAGCCTATCCTGGGAAGGTTCACCTCTTTTCCATGTTTTTGCCATTCGTTGAAAATGGCTCTCATTGTGGTTGGCCGGAGTCCCAAAAGCCATAGAAATGCTTTTATAGCCTTTTTTACACTGATAGATCTCAATGGCGTTCTTTCCCATTTGGTCCTGAGTTTGTTCTTGGCGGATCTTTTGTTGTACTTCACCTTGTCAGGCAGGCAGGTCCTGTTTAAGTGGACTCTGGATGGAGAACGCGTGGCAGCGATCAGGCCTGGTGTGGTTCGAGGAATTAAATTCAGGCGTGATAAACCACAGTCCAACTTTATTCTGGAAATCTCCGATGATGATATTGCTCTGTCATAACAGGCATTGCCCGAGACAGCTCTAAAAGCAGCAGGCGTGTCTGACCTTTGGCCAGGTCAAAGGTCATATTGCAACTGTTCCCCCTAAAACTACAACATCGGTTCTCGTAAAGTTACGATTTTAAATCTCAAAATCTCCGTTTTTTTATGTGGCCCGGATCCTTTTCCACGCGGAGCCGTGTGGGTTGGCATGTTTTGTCCCTCAAGAATAAAAGGTTTCCGTGTGGTTTGGTGAAGCGTTCAGTCAGGAAAGACTCCCCCCGACTCACGCGAGCAAAGATATTGTCCGGGCTTGACTGGACTGACATTGACATGACCTTCATGTTGTTTTTCATAAACAACAATGGATCCTTCCAGTTGCTAGCGTAGAATACGTGTCGGCGTTTGATGACATAAAGAAGTTGTCTTATTAGGATTATTATGATTATCGTTATAGTTGTTATTGTTTATTTCTATTATCGCAGCCAGTTTTCAATTGCACTTCATCGGCTACTTTTACTCTGAAAGTGCCAAGCGGAAAAGCAAAGTTCCCCGCCTGGTCCAGCTTGACGATCCACGAGTTCAGCAGCTTGAAATGCTCCTCATGCGTGCGCGCTCCTCAGTGCGCACACGGACGAGGAGCGAGCGTCTCATCCGCTGCTTCTTTTGGGACAGCTCGCCACGCCCGGAACCGGAACCGGAACCTTTCGCCACCTGGCCTGCAGACTGCGGGCGGGAAGCCGAGCTCCGGGGGACGATGGCCGGCTGAAGGCTCCGCTCGTCTCCGCTCGTCCGAGCCGAAGAGGAACCGGGGGCTGTGGGGCGCGCGGGATGGAAGCACCGCCGCCCTGACAGTGGAGGGAGAAGAAAAGCGGGACTCGCCTGGCGGGTTCTGCTAGAACAGGAGCGTTTGGGTCGGGAGAGGAAGTAAGAATGCACACAGGTAAGACGTTTGGCTTTGGAAACGGGGGGAGGAAAAGCGAACCGGGGCTGCGCGCGTGTTCTGGTCCGACGGTGCGCGAAGTGGACCAGCACGTCCCCCACGCGGGCACGGGGGGAGCACGGGGGGGGGGGCTTGCCCTGCCGACGTGGGTCCGCAAACGAATTTTCCTTTTTGCCCGGAATCCAAATTTCAGCATCCTCTCCTCCCTCCACACGCGTGGGCGTCCGAACACCCCAAATGGACCCGACCGGATCATCGGCTCCCCTGATTGATCCTAAATCAATAGTCTGCTTCTAGACTGATTGATTGAATGGGACATTCTACACATTTCAAGCCGAACTGTCCTTTTGGGTCACTTGCTGTAGTTCTTCCTGTAGATGCTTGCTTATTTACATTCCCATCATGTAGCTTTTACATTCTTATTCTTATTATTAATTATTATTATTTTCATGTAGCTTTTACATTCTTATTCTTATTCTTATTATTTTTAATTTTATTATCATGTAGCTTTTACATTCTTATTCTTATTATTATTTTCATGTAGCTTTTACATTCTTATTCTTATTATTATTAATTTTAATTATTATTATCATGTAGCTTTTACATTCTTATTGTTCTTCTTATTATTATTATTATTATTATTATTATTATTATTACTATTATTATTCTTATTATTATTCTTATTATTATTATTATTATTATTATTATTATTATTTATTCTTATTATTATCATGTAGCATTTAACAATGTACATTATTATTATTCTTCTTCTTCTTCTTAATATTATTATTATTCTTCTTATTCTTCTTATTCTTATTATTATTATTCTTATTATTATCATGTAGCATTTAACAATCTACATTATTATTATTATTATTATTATTATTATTATTATTTATTCTTATTATTATCATGTAGCATTTAACAATGTACGTTATTATTATTACTATTATTATTATTATTCTTATTATTCTTCTTATTCTTCTTATTATTATTCTTATTATTATTATTATTCTTATTCTTATTATTATTATCATGTAGCATTTAACAATGTACATTATTATTATTACTATTATTATTCTTATTCTTATTATTCTTCTTATTCTTCTTATTATTATTCTTATTATTATTATTATTCTTATTATTATTATTATTATCATGTAGCATTTAACAATGGACCTTCATATTGTTATTACGTAACATTAGCGGGCACCATCTGGGCGGGCATGGAAGGGTGTAAGCAGAGTGTGGAACAACACATTGCAGCTAATGACCCCCCCGGCGCCGCTAAGCTTAAGTACTGCTTTCTAACAGTACTTTAGTCCCCCAAGTACTGCCTTTTTGATGTACTGCTACTCAACTGCAGAGAGTAGCAGGCGTTCCCTTAAGAATTCCCATCGACAACGCAAGGGTGTTTTTGTCACGACTGTCGGGGTTGGCGCTTGTGGCACGGCAGTAAGACCGTGCACGTGTGTACTGTGGTACCCCATCCCTGCACACACCAAAACACGTTTGCGTAGTACAACGGACTCGTGGGCTGCAAAAACCCAGTTTTCTTTGCTGGAGCAAGCCGCTCTGATTGCCCGAGTTGGGTTCGGTGCCGGCCGAACCCAAGGGTGAGGAGCTCGTAGGGTGAGGAGCTCGGCCATCCGGGAGGAGCTCAGAGTAGAGCCGCTGCTCCTTCACATCGAGAGGAGCCAGTTGAGGTGGCTCGGGCATCTAGTCCGGATGCCTCCCTGGTGAGGTGTTTCGGGCATGCCCGGTCGCGAGAAGGCCCCCGGGAAGACCTAGGACACGCTGGAGGGACTATGTCTCACAGCTGGCCTGGGAACGCCTTGGTGTCCTCCCGGTGGAGCTGGAAGAGGTCGCCGGGGACCGGGAAGTCTGGACTTCCCTACTGAAGCTGCTGCCCCCGCGACCCGGACCCGGATAAGCGG
>QODF01000191.1:804494-824251 GCA_024372805.1 Oostethus manadensis
ATGGATGGATGGATGGTTGGATGTGCGACTACTGAACATAGAATACTTTCTAAGTATGTCAAATCTGTTTAAACCCTAAAAATGGTTTTGGGTTCACTAAAAAGGAAACTGAAATCTATTTTCTTATCAAAATACCGTTCGTTGTGATTGTTCTGCATTGCAGCGGTGTCCTACTACTGCATGATAAGTTTCTCATCTTGCCTCAATACATTAAACGTATTCAACCGGCATCGCAAAAAATGTTTCAAGCAACCGTGAGGGAAAAAATGTTAATTCTTGACCTTTATGTCATTATTGCACGTTTAATATTGTGGGGTGTGTACTACAACTAACATTTTGGTTCTGCAGTAAAAATACCGCAAACATGCAGTGTGCTTTGCAGCCAACTCAGGTCACGGTAAGAAACGTTTGCTATCGTTAGCAGGAGCCGCTTGCATAAAGAAAGACATCACATGCAATAAAGTGACAATAGCGCCGCCCTCCTGGAATAAACTGCAGCATTTTCTGCTTCAATCTGATTGAAAATAGCAGACATTAGCGCATTTTAATTCAAAAGGCTGCACAATTGAATGCTACAATGGCGGCGGTAATGGAGTTCACGTGGCGCTTTGGCTCCCTCGCGCTCCTCCTAAGGGTTTTTGTGTGAGCCGTTAATGCGGTTGCAAGCGGAGACGGTTTTATGGAAAGTGTCTCTGTTGCGGCGGAACACGTGAGTCGTCTTCATCAGCTAATAAAGGCTAATTGCTCTGAGATAAACAAACTAGCATGCTGCAGGTCTTGTTGGCTATTGCATGAGCGCACGCACGTGTGTGTGTGCGTGCGCGCTCACGCAAAGAAGATAAATCTCCGGGCGGGAAAGCGTTTCCCCGTTTAGCGCAGTGTAATATTTTCATTAAGCGCCTGACTAGACGGGCATATTAATTGGCACGGTGTGCTGGGTCCAAACCCTGCGTGAATGCTGATGTTGTTGTCATCAGCGCCAACATAAACCAGCAGAACTTGAATGCGCCGTTTCTATTTTGCACGTGTGTTTAGGCCTTTTAAGAGCTGGAAGCTCCCACATTCCCATCATGCACTTCATCCCTGACAAGCCGCTCCCACTGCTATTTATGTCCACATTCTGTCCATTTTCTCTGACCTGCAGCTCCCTGCTTGGCCAACACCTTCTTCTGCCACAGCAACATGTGCATCAACAACTCGCTGGTGTGCAACGGCGTCCAGAACTGCGTGTACCCGTGGGATGAAAACCACTGCAAAGGTCAGTCGAACGTCCACACACACTATATGTTTTATCTTTCTATTATGGTAACAATAACTTTATTATAGCTACATTTTTCATGTAAATGTAGCTGAAATGTGTGCATATCTGGAGATAAGAAGGAGTGGAAAAAATGCAGACGTGACCAAGTGTACCTGGTATCAGATAGCAAACCATCACTTCTCCCACATCACTACTATCAGGAGAACCAGAGTATAAAGCGGGAGGAGCCGCCTGGCGCGGCCCAGCACGGTGCACTGTATTCGGGCACTTGCTCCGAGCAGCTGGTGTGGTGCCACGGAGGTCTCTGGCAAAGCTTTTGCACTTTTCAAAGGCCGCAGTGCTGGCGTTTCCGGTGGCTGATAAGGTTTTCTGTTTGCGCCGTGTCTTTTTTTCCCTCATCGTGGAGCATTTAGCAAAACTAGCATGACTAGCATGAGACATGCCCTCCTCTCAAGTAACAAGCTGTTAACATCCCGGAGGAGTGCTTGATTTGCTCACCTGCATAGTGGCTACTAATGACTGCCTAGTGACTACTGGTAATGTCGCATAATTGGAGAGTTTTTTTAATTAAGTGTCATGCACACCTACCCTTTATATTCATCTGCTTTCCTCCTGTCCCATCTAGAGAAGCAATCGAGAGGTCTCTTCCATCAGATCACCAAGACCCACGGCACGGTCATTGGCGTCTCGTCCGGGATAGTCCTGGTCCTTCTCATCATCTCCATTCTGGTCCAGATGAAGCAGCCCAGGAAAAAGGTAACTTCAAGGCTGACTTTGAAGGACTTTGGAAGCCAATCCTTGGATCATAATGGGAAGGTAGTGTGCATGACAGGCCACCAGGTGGCACTGTAACCATATCTTCATAATATGCATCACCCAGGGGTCTCTAACTGAACCTACTTGGGGGGGGGCGCTGGAGGTGAAGTATTCAAGGAGCAACTATTTACCAAAAAGGGCATGCTGGGAACCAGGAAGCACTCCCAGAAGCATGTTTAGTAACTGATGTCAGAGCTACGTGCTGGTAGTGCATGTTTGTCTGGGCCATGCTTGTAGTTAAGTGTTCTGTGCAGTGACCTCCAATCCATGACCAAGCAAAATATTTTCCATGGTTTTCACAGTTTATCCTTCAAGAAGAGTTGATTCTGTCGCCGAGTACGCCGCACCTAAATGTCTCCTGTCTCACCAAGGTCGTGGCCCGCCGGCCCGGCGTCTTCAACAAGGCGGGCCTTCAGGAGGTCTTCGACCCGCCGCATTACGAGCTCTTCTCCCTGCGCGACAAGGAGATGTCGTCGGACATGGCCGACCTGTCCGAGGAGCTGGACAGCTTCCACAAGGTGCGGCGCTCGTCCACCATGTCGCGTTGCGTCCATGAGCACCACTGCGGCTCGGTGGCGACGGGCGGCGGCGGCAGCATGAAGCACAGCCGCACCACCCTGAGCTCCATGGAGCTGTCGTACCACAACGACTTCTCCAAGCCGCCGCCCATGAAGACCTTCAACTCCACCGGCACCTTCAAGAAGAGCTGCTACGGCTACAAGCAGCACTCGCAAACTCACGACTGCGACCAGCAGGTCATCGAGGACCGCGTCACCGAGGAGATTCCCTGCGAGATCTACGGCCGAGGGGGAGGAGGAGCCTCGGGCGGCATGGGAGGAGCATCCGGCATCACGGGAGGAGGCATCGGAGGAGCTGTGGGGATTACAGGAGGAGTGGCCCTGGCCGGGGGAATGGGCATGGCGGGCGGGATGGCGATGGCGGGGCCCAGTGGTATTGCCGGGGGAATCGGCGGCGGGATGGCGGGAGCCTGCGGCACCCTCACCATCCGTGGGAACAGCTCTCGTAATAGCACCTCCGTGGTTGACCCCCAGCAGCGCTCCATGTCCATGGACTTCTAGATCTTCTCTTCGTGGAAAGCGGGACGTTTGCTGTCCCCGGAGACCGGGAGACCTCCAATGAACCCATGGAGAACTGTCTCCACTTTTTACATCCACGCACCCGCCGCGCACCGATACAGTGTTCATATTTAGACGTGTGTATATAGCGTCTTTTTTGTCCACCTTCCCTCAACTGTTGCAGCCTCCAAACCAACACTTGGCTTATTTAAGGCCTTTCTGCTGGTTGCTAGGCAGATTTTACGACAAAATCCTGGGCTCCCTGAACGCCACTTTGCAACTTCACTGGGCCGAGGGATTGGTACGGCTCACGTGACCGGGCTCTCGTCTCTAACTGGCGGCAGAATGTAAACAGGAACAGGAACGAGATGGTTTGGTTTCGACAGAGAAGGAGCTCCGGCCAACAGCTAACATGAGCAACAAGTGCAAGCGAGAATCCAGTGCACTAGGAGTGATTATTGTTCACGCGCTGACAAGACCACGTGCTAACCGCAGACGTGCTGGATGAAAGACATGTTTGCCAGGCCTCATCTCATGCCGGACCAAGCGGCAAGAAGGGGAAAGCAAAGCGGGGTGGCGCCCTCTCTTGGCTGCACAATGGCGCCTCCTGAGGACACCAGTGGTACTGCAAGGCCAACACCATGGCGGATCGCGTCTTCTTCTTACAAAATGTACCTTTAAGCTTTGCAGGACTGGACCCGGGATGGGCGCACAAAGAGACTCTTATTTTGGTAAGAAACAAAAACCATTTGTATGACGGTAATATGAAGTGTTTGCTTTTGAGACTGATTTGAAATCGGAACATTATACTCCGGACCTTGGCCCAGAGGAAGTTGTTATTTTTCGGAAAAGTAAAACAAGCACAACTCGTTTCCCAGGAGACGACAGGGATGATGATGATGATGATGATGATTTAACCACTGCTTGTACTACAGTATTTCATTCTGTTGGAATAAAAGAAAACATAGTCACCAAGCTTTATTGTATGGATTATTTGTTTACTGTGTGCCGCCCCCTAAGTAACAGCAAAACATATGAATAATATCATTTATACTAACAATAGTACATATAGCAATACATGACACAAAAATAGGTTCTTGTTTGCTTTTACAATTGTACAAATAAACACCTAAAAATAAATAAATAAACATCACGCCTGTGTATAAGCCTTTGATGATAATAACAATAAGACAGATGTTCGCCAAGCTTGAAAGCGACAACCCAGGACAACCAGGCAGCATCAGGCAGAGGGAGAGGAAAAGACGCGTTTATGTGAATGCCGTGATTTATGTCAGGCTTCCACGTGGAACAATCGAGACGTTGCATGAGTCAGGGAAAAGGCAAACCGTGGAGAAGAGCTGTGTAGAAATGACCATAAAAGTTTACACATGACCAATTCCCTTTGCTGCCATGATGCATTTGTCTGCTCCGGTGCTCCAGGCGGCGTTCTAAAAGATGTCACCTTCACAAACATGTTGGTCTTTGCTGATGTGCTCCTGCTGTGACTCACTCCCCGCCTAAATAAAACCCCTTTGTCGAGACATGAACGATAATCACAATGATCTTGTTGACATTAACAATACTTCTCATTCTCTCCATCACACCAAAGTATGTGCAACCAACCGTATGCACGTCCGTCCTTCCATTTTCCTCCCCTTATCTGAGGTCGGGTCGCGGGGGCAGCAACCCAAGCAGGGAAGCCCAGAGGTCCGTCTCCCCGGCCACTTCGTCCAGCTCTTCCCGGCCGATCCCGAGGCGTTCCCAGGCCAGCTGAGAGACATAGTCTTTCCAACGTGTCCTGGGTCTTCCCCGAGGCCTCCTACCGGTTGGACGTGCCCTGAACACCTCCCCAGAAAGGCGTTCAGGAGGCATCCTAACCAGATGCCCGAGCCTCCTCATCTGGCTCCTCTCAATGCGGAGGAGCAGCAGTTCTACACCGAGTCTCTCCCGGATGACAGTGCCGGATGACAGAAAACTCCTTTCGGCCGCTTGTACCCGCCATCTTGTCCTTTCGGGCACTACCCAAAGCCCTTGAGCATAGGTGAGGGTAGGAACGTAGATCCACCGGTAAATCGAGAGCTTTGCCTTTCGGCTCAGCTCTCTCTTCACCACGACAGATCGGTGCAGAGTCCGCATCACTGCAGACGCCGCACCAATCCGCCTGTCCATCTCACGTTCCATCCTTCCCTTACTCGTGAACAAGACCCCAGGGTACTTAAACTCCTCCACTTAAGGCAGGATCTCATCCCCGACCCGGAGATGGCACTCCACCCTTTCTCGGGGGAGAACCATGGACTCGGACTTGGAGGTGCTGATTCTCATCCCAGCTGCTTCACACTCAGCTGTGAACCGCTCCAGTGAGACTTGAAGCTCACTGCTCGATAAAGCCAACAGGACCACATCATCTGCAAAAGCAGAGACCGAATCCTGTGGCCACCAAACCAAAACCCCTCAACACCCTGGCTGCGCCTAGAAATTCTGTCCATGAAAGTAATGAACAGAATCGGTGACAAAGGGCAGCCCTGGCGGAGTCCAACTTTCACTGGAAACAGGCGAACCAAACTCTGACACCGGTCATACAGGGAACAAACCGCCTGGATAAGGTGGTCCGATACCCCATATTCCCGGAGCACCCCTCTCCTCACCCGAGTGTCCAAAACATGTGGTCGCAAGTCCAACGACACAACCACAAAGTCAATCATCGAACTGCGGCCCAGGGTGTCCTGGTGCCAAGTGCACATGTGGACACCCTCATGCTTGAACATGGTGTTCGTTATAGACAATCCGTGACGAGCACAGAAGTCCAATAACAAGACACCGCTCGGGTTAAGATCAGGGGGGCCATTCCTCCCAATCACACCTCTCCAGGTCTCACTGTCGTTGCCAACATGAGCGTTGAAGTCACCCAGCAGAACAAGGGAATCCCCCGACGGAGCACTCTCTAGTACTTCCTCTAAGGACTCCAAAAAGGGCGGGTATTCTGAACTGCTGTTTGGCGCATAAGCACAAACAACAGTCAGGACCCGTCCCCCCACCCGAAGGCGTAGGGAAACTACCCTCTCGTTTACCGGGTTAAACTCCAACGTGCAGGCTTGGAGCCGGGGGGCAACAAGAATTGCCACCCCTGCTCGTTGCCTCTCATTGCCGGGAACACCAGAGTGGAATGAAGTCCAGCCCCTCTCGAGAGGACTGGTTCCAGAGCCCTTGCCGTGCATTTAGGTGAGTCCGACTATATCTAGCCGGAATTGATCCACCTCACGCACCAGCTCAGGCTCCTTCCCCACCAGAGAGGTGACATTCCACGTACCGACAACTAGCTTCTGTAGCCGAGGATCGGACCGCCAAGACCTCTGCCTCCGACCGCCACCCAGCTCTCTTTGCACCCGACCGCTTTGGCCCCTCCCACGAGTGGTGAGCTCATGGGAGGGGGGACCCACATTACCTTTTAGGGCTGTGCCCGACCAGGCCCCGTGGGTGCAGGCCCGGCCACCAGACGCACGCCATAGTACCCCCGCCTCCGGGCCTGGCTCCAGAGGGGGGCCCCGGTGACCGGGGTCCGGGCGAGGGAGAACGAAGTCCATTGTTATTGTGCATCATTGGGGTCTATTGAGCCACTCTTTGTCTTATGATATAGCTTTACATATTTGAAGGTTTTGAGGAAGTTGCTAACAACTCAAAACGTAATTTCCCCCAAAATATTTTCCTAACCCTTTCCAGTGATGGACGTATTCGTATTTGATAAACTCCAAACAACTTAAAAAATGCAAATCACAATTAGACAGAAATGTCAGTTTATGAATGCAATGTCACACCTCAACCGCTGGGTGGCGACAGCGGGCTTGCGGCCAAGTTGACTCACCGGAAGTGGAGGCAGGAGGAGAGCAAAACATTTTCCACCGGCTCGGTCTTTTGTCCGTCCGCCTTCCCCGCTGAAGCAACATCCGCAGCGACGCCATGGCTAATGTTGCCGACACAAAGCTCTATGACATCCTCGGCGTGTCTCCGTCTGCCTCCGAGAACGAACTGAAGAAGGTGAGTACCCGGGGACGCCCTCGACGGGTCCGCCCGTGGACGCGGCGGGGGTGTTTGTGGAGCCGGGTCGCCTGGAAAATGTAAGCAGGAAGTGTTTCGGTAGCTAGCAAGCTAGCATGAGTCGCTAGCTAGCTTGGCCAAGCTAACCGGCCTGGACGCTCATGCTAACGCCATCATCAGTCTCGGCGTTTTGTTTGGGGGTACTTCTATTCTTTGTAACGTTCAACACATGAAGTGAAAGCCCGAGGTAGTTTATTGAGGTGTGAATTTGTTGTTTAGTGGCTGACCTTCCCTTAGCAACAGCGCGGTGTAGCTAAGCCAGCCAACAGCTCCGGCGTCATGAAAGCTTCCCGACATGGCTTTTCCTCTCCACTCATCCCGTTTCCACAACACACACGGAAACGGTTGGAGTACTCTAAGGAAGCGACCAGAATCCTTTCAGCACCCATTCGGATGTCGGCAGCATTTTCAGCTGTGGCGGCTCATCTGCTCATAACAGCCTGTCGTCTTGAAGAATGTAAATAGGTCGTAGCTAAATGTTGCCGGCAGATAGCATCGCGCTAGCCCTCCTTTGACCTCGTCGCTTATTTAATGTAACTGTTTCACCAGGTGCATAGCATTGTATCGCTGTGTATTACCTACACACAATTGTCTACATAGTTTTAGTGATGGCAATTCCGGGGAGTCGGTTCAATCGTGCTTCCGGCTTTAGTGTATAGAATGTACAAAATCATCCCTTTCTTGCGTCACGTGGGCGTGCGTCATCGGTAGACGCAGTGACGTCATTGTCGGGGGGTGATGCACGTGGTGTTGGTTGGTGATTTCGCCTTATCTCCGCAGGCATACAGGAAGCTGGCCAAAGAGTACCATCCCGACAAGAACCCAAACGCGGGCGACAAGGTGGGACCATGAAATATTTATTTTTAACATGACAGTGTTGACAATGTACAAGGCAAGTTCTAAGGTCAAACAGGATGCAAGATTAAAGGCTCGGGTGCTCCCCCACAGACTGTTTAAAAGTGTCTTTGAGTGTGTGTCTCCTAAAAGTGCTGTTGTGTCCTTTTTACATGTACAGGTCCTCATTTGCGGGGTTTTATGGTTACGTAATGCTCCTAGAAATGCATGGACCTAATTTTGGTCTATAAAAATTTTTTGCTAGAGAAGTCTGTACAGCGCCATGGAAGACGGGAGTTCCCCTAAGATTTTGAAGCTGTGGGCTTCAAGGCTGCCCGTTGTCACCCTTTCTGTTCATCACCTTCGTGGACAGAATTTCTAGGCACAGTTAAGGCATTGAGAGGGTCCAGTTTGGCTCTGCTATTAGCAGACGTTTCCAGTGGTCCTGATGGCCTCGTCGGTGCTCAGTGTTTACCGGGGTGGTTTGCAGCTGGGTTTGAAGATTCTAGGATGAGACTCGGCACCTCCAAGGCCAACCAAACAAGTCACTTTGTGGTCAATATGTATGACCGCATTATATTTATCTTCATAGCATGTATGTCCATTCATGTTCATACACTGTATGTTTGAGGATGGGGTGCTCGATCAGCAACGTCTTTATTGCCGGGTTGCATGTAGCTGGAGGTCATGTGACATCAGAAAAAATGGCGTGTATGCATTGTTTTTGGTAAAATGGCTGTTGGTTGCATTGTTGACGTAAAATGAACACCCCCATGGAGGATACGTACAAAAATGTAGGGATTGAGACTGGCGTGGTGTAAGAACCCAGATAGACATGGTTTCTTTGTGAATCTGCTGCATTGGAGGATAAGCATTTTTAAAGACAACAAGAAACAACCACAGAAGTTTGCAACACAACTTGCATGTCTTCGCGCAACACCCCACGCACACTCACGCTTGGATTGACTTGGATATGCCAAAATGTGTACAAACAAACTGAGTGTGGATGAGCTCGTGGCCATTGCTAGACTCCCAATGGCTCACCACCAGTGTTGTGTTCACAGACGGTGGGAAATTGCAAAAGCCACCTGAAAGCAGGTGTATTAACCAAGGAGTGTAGCAGTCTTGTATAAAAATGCTGTTTTCCTCTCCTGTGGTGTTCTGTGAGGGCAACACAAGAACAGGCGTATGTCTCCGTAGCCACATGTCGCCCAGCCCTGCTGTAGGGACAGATAAGGCTTTTAGGAAGTGTTTAATCCTGCCAATGGCTCTATATACAGTACTACTGGTTTCGAACGGTCTTCTCTCAGAGTTGAGATGTGGCGCTAGCCTGCATGATGTGGAACTGCACTGGTTTATGGTCTTCATCATTCTGACTCAGTTCAAAGAAATCAGCTTTGCCTACGAGGTGCTGACCAACCCTGAGAAGAAGGAGCTGTACGACCGCTATGGCGAGCAAGGCCTGCGGGAAGGAGGCGGGGGCGGCCCCGGCATGGACGACATCTTCTCTCACATCTTCGGAGGCGGACTCTTCGGCTTCATGGGAGGCCAGAGCAGCCGTTCGCGTAACGGAGGGCGGAGGAGAGGCGAGGACATGGTGCATCCACTCAAGTAAGACACGTGGACTTTGCTTGATACGCACGTACTCATTTCACGCATCACTTGCACACCTTTTCCTTTCCGCTTTCTCATGCACTTCTAATGATCCAAGCTTAAAAAACACTTATGAGTTCACATTTCGGGAATAGTTTGGTGCCAACTACAGCATGTTTGACAGCTACAGTATTTACAAAGTGTTTGTGGTGCCAAAGTTGTTGCTATGTCTTCACTGGTTCTGAAAAGAAAGGTGTTTATTTTGCAGAGTGTCACTGGAGGACCTTTACAACGGGAAGACGACCAAACTACAACTCAGCAAGAATGTACTTTGTAGCACTTGTAACGGGTATGTCCCCCAACCACCATGGGCACCTTGTACTGCTTGACAACATTCTAATGTTTATGTGAACGCGCAGGCAGGGCGGCAAGACGGGCGCCGTACAAAAGTGTAGCGCATGTCGTGGGCGTGGCATGCGCATCATGATCAGACAGCTGGCACCAGGCATGGTCCAACAGATGCAGTCCGTGTGCACCGACTGTAACGGCGAAGGTAGGCGTACAGTCAATACGCTCTGCCCGCTCGGGTTCACGCTCCCTGACTCGCCACAGGTGAGGTCATCAGCGAGAAAGACCGCTGTAAGAAATGCGAAGGTAAGAAGGTGGTGAAGGAGGTGAAGATCTTGGAGGTGCACGTGGACAAAGGCATGAAGCACGGCCAGAAAATCACCTTTGGCGGCGAGGCAGACCAGGCGCCCGGAGTGGAGCCGGGCGACATCGTCCTCGTCCTGCAGGAGAAAGAGCATGAGGTAGGCCCACCGGCGGCGTCCTCCATGAACTGTGCTCTGCCTTTAGTCCAGTGCTTCTCAAATAGTTGGGGGGGGGGCTAGGAGAACTGTCAGTGTTCGTGCAGACCTGCTAACTAAGATGGACAACGTCAATTTAACTCTTACTTATGCTTCACAGCTCTCCATTTGTACAGCACAAATAAATGGATCTCAATGGGGGGGCACACAAAAACATTTCTGCAAAAAAATAACGAGAACCACTGTTTTATTCTGGCCTTTTTTTGTAGCCAAGCATGCCACAAATCGTCACGCCATTGATGATTAGCATTGTATGGGCACGGCGGGCACTACCAGACACCGCTTCACACCTCTTGACCTGAGCAGCAGGTTGCCCTGACAGATCCAGGCAGTCGCCGTGGCAAACATAATACTACAAATACTCAAAACAGACTCCATGTTCCCGGCAAAACCTGTCAGAACATCACTAGTGGGTCCAGCCTTGTCACATTCACTCGCTGCTGGACATCTGACGCTTCTCTTGTTTGCAGGTTGGTGCAATGGCCAGCCTTGCCACCAGGCACTCCTGAAACATAGCGGCATGCTAGGTTAGCCTAGGAGATCCACTGTGTTTCAAGATGTGTAGTGAAGCCTTTTCAAAATAATAGTGGTGGGAGGGGTGTGTCAGGCAGTATCATGTCCATGAGGGGGGATATTTTACCCTTTGGGATGTTTTTAGGAACACTTTTTTTTTTTTACTTTCAACAACAAGGGCCAGACAAGCGGAGGTGCGCTGAAGTTTTGTGTGTCCTTTGCTCAGACGTTCAGGCGAGAAGGCAACGACTTGTTCATGACCCACAAGATCGGCCTGGTGGAGGCGCTGTGCGGCTTCCAGTTCATGCTGAAGCACTTAGACGGCAGACAGATTGTGGTCAAGTACCCCGCGGGGAAGGTCATAGAGCCAGGTAACCTAATTCCATGAAGGTAGTCCACCTAGTCCTGCCACTCACACACAACCTAATGTCTTGTCTCTCTCCCACCACGCAGGCTCGGTGAGGGTGGTACGAGGGGAGGGCATGCCTCAGTACCGGAACCCCTTTGAGAAAGGAGACTTGTACGTCAAATTTGATGTCCAGTTCCCTAGCAGCAACTGGATCAGCCCAGAGAAACTGGCGGTAGGAAAAACAGCTATTCTTCAATGGACCTTCTTGTTGCCTTTTAGGCGTATTCAGACCATTGAGCACAACCTGCAAAGTTTAATGACACCAGCCTAAATATTTGCACCAACATGCTCATGCAGGAGCTGGAGGACATGCTGCCATCGCGGTCGGAGGCGCCCATCATCACGGGCGACACGGAGGAGGTGGACCTTCAGGACTACGACGTCAGCCAGAGCTCCACGTCGGGCGGCCGCAGGGAAGCCTACAACGACAGCTCCGACGAGGAGGGCGGCCACCACGGGCCGGGGGTCCAGTGCGCCCACCAGTAGTCTTGTCTCTCTCGCTCTCACATGACCCGCACACGCGCACCCCTGGGGTGTTCAGGCAGCGGCGGCGGGCAGCAATGTAAGATTATCAGAGTAAAGAAAAGCGCGACATCAGCCCAGCTGCACCACACGCAAACATTTTGGGACTTTATCAGGATGGAGTGGTATTTATGAAGAGGCTGCAGACCTGTTGCACTGATCCCGTGTTGTCCTCCCCTGCCCCCAACACACACACACACACACACTATTTCATTCAAAGGGAGGAACACCGGATCACCTGCACCGAAGAATGTCTCTTGTTTGCCGAGTGTGTGACTTCCTTTTTTGTTTTCTATAGAATTTACAATAATGTCAAAACTAACACGCACATACTTCTCATCTTCATTCTTGGGACGTTTCTAACTTGTACAACTATTTCCTGCTTGGGTTTTTCCTTTTTCCCGCCCTTGCTCCTATTTTGAAACGCAGACAGAATATGTTGTATTTCTTTCGTTCGACCGTCGAGCTGTATTCAAAGCGGTGTGCGTGTTGCAAATCATGCAGATTTGAAGAAAACCAGCCTGCATCTGTGCCGAGACCATGTGCGTGTAAAAAACAAAGCTTTGCTTCCTGCACTGTACAGCAGTCACATGATACGTCTCAAGGTGTTCAAGGTGTTGAATAAATTGTTGACTCATGTGGGCTTCCGTGTGCTGTCTGCTTCCGGGGCAGCCGCCCTTCGGGTAAACTGGGGATCCTGCGAATAATGACCCGAAGTCAGCCGGGATAGGCTCCAGCGTATAGAAAATGAATGAAGGTAATGATGTCATGAGCTGGCTCGTGTCAGCCATGTAATGACGTCACACGACCACAAGGGGGTGATATTGCGCTTCTAACGGAGCTGCTGTTCACACGCTCGTATTTAACATATATGGTGTGTAACAATATTATACTTGCTAACTGGATAAAGCGGGATGATTCAAGCGGAAGTCGTGCACTGCAAATAAAGCCCATCCCAATCATGTGCTTTAAGGGACCCAAACCCGCCGCAGCGATGACTGAATACGCTAGAAAGGACAAGAAGTCATCGCACTTTAAACCACGTCTATCCGGTATTTTCAAGGAACAAGCTTTTATTGTGAAGCGTCTCACCGGAAGTGGGGCTTTCTCTTACGTCCGCGTCTTGCAAAGGACGCCATGCCTCCTTTCACGCCGCCAACGTCTGCCGCGCCGGGGGGAGTGCGCGGGTGGTGCCCGAGGTAGGAGCGCGAGTGTCGGCCGAGCTTGGGAGCATGGCGGCGGCGCGGCTGCAGCTGGCGGGGCTGCTGTGGTTGTGCCCCGCCGCGCTGTGCGCAGGTGAGAACAAAGCATCGCTCCTCCATCACGCCATCCATTCAGCCATCCCTGGCGTGCTGATGACGTCACCGCCTGTGTTGATTTGTGGCGGCTGAATGCTCAGACTGTGTGGAACATGCACGCCCTTTCCCGCTACCGCATTACGTCACTCTCGTCTTACCTGCCTGTGCGTGTGCGTGCGCGTGTGCCCGTCTGCGACTTTGCAGTCATTTCTTGCATCCTGCCTGATGCTCCTTTCAGCAATTCTAAAACACTATTTGTTTTTTTTTTACCTAAATAAGGATTTCAATATTACATTATTGCCATAAATGACATTTTTCCTTTCCAAGTACCCTTTTTATCATTACTAGAGCCCTCTGGACTTCAAACAACACCCCTATAGTCACATTTACACCTATGTTACCCAATATAGTAGACATAAGCGGGGAAAATCAGCTATTTAAGACATAAATAAAAATGTGGGTGTTTCAATAAATGTCTTCCAGACAGGAAATGACGTCAGGGATTCAGAGAACAGTGGAGAACCGTGTTATTATGATGCTGCTGGTGACTATTATTATTATGTTATTATTGTGCCGACAACTAGCTTCTGTGGCCAAGGATCGGACCGCCAAGGCCTCCGCCCCTGGCCGCCACCCAGCTCACTCAGCACCCAACCACTTTGGCCCCTCCTCCCCGTGGTGAGCTCATGGGAGGGGGGGACCCACATTACCTTTTTGGGCTGTGCCCGCCTGGGCCCCGCGGGTGCATGCCCGGCCACCAGACGCTCACCATCGCTCCCAATCAACAAATACATAAACCAATTAAGTAATATGAGCGTAAATATAAATACTAATAAGTATTACAAGTTTGCAGTTAAATTGTACAGTTCTTGTTCCTGCGATTGACTGGAGACCAGTCCAGGGTGTACCCCGCCTCTCGCCCAAAGTCAGCTGGGATAGGCTCCAGCATCCCCGCCACCCTAATGAGGATGAGCAGCATAGAAAATGGATGAGTTCTTTAACCTCAGCCAGTGGTTTTTCTCTTGCCTACCTTCTGCGCCTAGGGACCTGGCATGTTTGGGGCTGTGCCCTATACCGTATTAGACTGCACTCCCACAGCCCGCGGCGTGGGCTACGTGAACAGCGAATGGGAAGAATGTCCGCGCCTACCTGGCCAGGCACGGAAGAAAAACCTCCATGGCTACGCTGCGTTAACTTTCACTCATTGAAAAATGTTTCTCTGCTCGCAATAAAAGTCCAGTCCATGCCACGCCCCTAATAGTGTTATACTCCACTGTGATTGGTTGGTTCGTCAGCCCCACAAACAACACTGTCATTCGTATTGTAGCGTTGCGGGGAGCATTTCCTGCTTCCCAGTGTCCTTTGCGGGCTTGTCTTGCAAATGCTAGTCGCATGTTAGAGATGACATTGTTGTTGATTATTGTAGAGCTGCAGCGATTAATCGATGAATCCATTATTCATCGATTATCCAAATAATCGACAACTATTTTGGTAATAGATTAATGGTTTCATATAAATATCCCGATTTGAGCCACTCTAATGTAACTATTTTGAATTTCCTTAGTGATCCATGAAAGCAGGCATATTATTGTTTGTGTTTCCGGCAAAACAAGATACTTTACACACATCCCCTTGGACTTTGGCATGTTTGCCTCTTTTTGATATCTTGCAAAGCAAAGCACCGCAGAGACGTGTGCGTAGAGCGAGTGTAAAAGCCTTCCCGTGCAAAGAAGACTTGTACTTGCGCTTAGGAAAACGTCTACATTTCTGCAGTCTGCATGATCCCTTAGCATGCGGGCACACAACACCTACTGGTGGAACAGGGAAAGTGCAGCAGAGTGTTTGGGACGTTGGTCAACTGAGGCTTTACACTTTGCTGCTTCAATTTCGGTGACTTGAGATCTTCCTCTTCGCTATGAATTTTTGGAGGGGAAAACGTCCATTCGTGCATTCTTAAAGGGATTACTGCAAAGACGGGAAAATTCAATATGTCTTTTTCAAAATCCGATAAAAATAATCGACCGATTCATCGATTACGCAAATAATTCTTAGTTGTAGTTTATTGTGCACTTCCCCCTTACTAACAGTGTTAATAAGGTCTTGTCTTGCTATCTGCCTGTTGTATAGTCGTGCGATGTTTTAGCGCTTTCTGTTTATGACACCCCGAGTGAGACTGTCACGGTGAGTATTGACATCCCGCGATTCCGCTGCGTTAAACAAGTGAGAACTTTATGCTTACTTTGCTCATAAGGACCTCTTCTTCACTGGCTCGTGAGAGCAACAGTATAAACCTCCGGGGCCGCACTAACATTAAACAGACATATAAAGGTGGGGGCCACAAAATATTGGCCGCACGTTTGAGACCCCTGCTGTAATGCTTATGGGTACTTTCTAGTGGTTTCTTGTGCTTGGCTTTGTCCGTAAATGTCTAAATGTTCCCCAGGGCAACACCACGGTGGCAGCAGGTGATGCTGTTGCCATGGCAGCACATTTGACTTCCTCTATGCTTTGTGCTTGTCTTTGTTCTTCGAGGTTTGTCACAATTTTGATGCCTTTTATAGCAGCAGCAGGCTGCGGTGAGCGGGTGGAAGTCCACACAGAACGGAGGGGCGTGATCTACAGCCCCTCCTGGCCTGTAAACTACCCCCCAGGAGTCAATTGCAGCTGGCACATCCAGGCGGGTCACGGAGAGGTCACCACCATCAGGTAAGCACGCCTACCGTCACACACGTGTACGTTTCTTGTCAGTAAACAACACGAGTCCTTATCCTGTGTTCAGTTTCCGGGTCTTTGACGTGGGAGAGTCCGGGAGTTGCGAGGGGGGCGACTGGCTGCTTATGTCCTCCACCGTGTGGAGGGGGGAGTCCAGGCTGTGTGGCTCCATGAAGCCGCCACCCTTTATCTCCAGCAGGGGGCACGTTTGGCTCTACTTTCACTCGCAGGCCAACAGCTCAGGACAAGCTCAGGGATTCCACCTGTCCTACATTAAAGGTGAGCTGAAAAAGCCCAGTTGAACGGAGACTAGACCAGACTTGTCTGGCGGCTCGGAATCCAAGTGTTGTTAGCTTTATCAGACGACGCCATCTTTCTTGTACCCAGAAACCGCGAGTGGTCTTGAGTTGCAACAAAATAGAATTTCAAACGTGAGATGGATAGGCGGATCGGAGGATTTATGTTCCTACCCTGCTCATGAGCTTTGGGCAGTGAGCGAAAGGACACGATGGCGGGTACAAGCGTGGGGTGGCTGGGCTCTCCCTTAGAGATAGGGTGAGAAGCACTGTCATTCGGGACAAACTAGGAGTAGAACCGCTGCTCATCCATTGAGAGGATCCAGATGAGGTGGCTCAGGCATCTGGTTAGGATGCCTCCCAGACACCTCCCTGGGAACGCTGGGGAGACTACGTCTCTCAGCTGGCCTTGGAACCCTTCAGGATCCGCCAGGAGGAGCTAGACGAAGTAGCCCGAGAGAGTCTGGGCTTCTCTGTTTAGGCTGCTACCCCTGCGACCCGACCTCGAATGAGTGGAAGAAGAATGATGGTTGGATGGTTGAGTTGTCTTCTGGTCTGTGCAGGTCACCTGGGTCAGAGCAGCTGTCAGTCAGACGAGTTCCTGTGCGGAAATGGCAAATGTCTTCCTCACTCGTGGAAGTGCAACGGCCAGGACGAGTGCGGCGACACCACGGACGAACGCAGCTGCTCGCCGTCGCCTACCGAGGCCCGACCGGGCCTCTGCCCTCACGGCACCCTCACTTGCAGCCTGGCTCAGTTCACCCGCTGCCTGCCCGCCGTCCTTCGCTGCGACAAAGTCCACGACTGCCCCGATGGCTCTGATGAACTGGGTTGCCCCGATACGACTTGTGGGAAACGTCTGGGGAACTTCTACGGGTCTTTTGCCTCCCCGGATTTCTTCCGTGCCAACCGGAGCGAGGCGACGGAGCTGAGGTGCTCCTGGTTGTTGGACACGCAGGACCCCAAGCCCATTGTGCTGCAGCTGGACCTGCAGCTGGGACCCTTGGACTCGCTGCACGTGTACGACGGGCTTCTACACCGTGCCGAGCACCTCCTGCAGGTGCTGTCCCACCTCAACAACCGGCGGCCGGCCTTGCTGGAGTCCAGCCGTGGACAGATGAGCGTGTTGTACTTGGCCAAACCTCGCAGTCCCGGACACGGCTTCAACGCCACCTACCAGGTGAGGCGAAGGCTCCTTTATGAAGGAGCTAACATGGTTTTGTGTTGTCAACGTGCTAACATACTGTACCTAGCTGCTAGTTATCATGCCCATAATTCATATCTCCTCCATGAAGGTCAAGGGTTACTGTTTTCCCGGTGAGCGTCCTTGCGGCAGCGACCAAGGTTGCTACTCGGAACAGCAGCGCTGCGACGGCTACTGGGACTGTCCCTCCGGCCGGGACGAGGAGTCCTGCCCGATGTGCTCAGACGGTGACTTCCCATGCGGAGGCGACACGGGCGTGTGCTACTCTCCCTCAGAGCGCTGCAACAACCAGAAGAGATGCCCAGACGGCTCGGACGAGAAGAACTGCTACGACTGCCAGCCTGGGAACTTCCACTGCGGGACCAACCTGTGCGTCTTCGAGACGTGGCGCTGCGACGGGCAGGAGGACTGCCAGGACGGGAGCGACGAGAGGGACTGCCTGACGGCCGTGCCCAGGAAAGTGATCACGGCCGCTCTGATTGGAAGCCTCGTCTGCAGCCTCCTGCTGGTCATCGCGCTTGGCTGCGCCCTCAAACTGCACTCGCTTAGGAGTCGAGAGTACAGGTATTGTCCTGCAACCTCAGTTGCTCTTGAAACATTTCACCCAAGAAACATTGGTGCCGTTGAAAATGAAGTGGATACTAAATATGTTGCCATGTGCATGCGTGTCTGGAAGAGAGTTCACTCTGTGCATAGGTTTCAGCAACATGGTGCATTTGTTCCATAGAACAACGTCATGAACAGAGTGAGCTTTGTCTTTGTCCCAGTGGGTGTAGGCAGGGCCACTAGCACAGAAACGAACCCAGTCTCGTTAATCGGTTTTGCAAAAGTCCCGTTGACTTTGAAGAATTGGAACAAGGTAGACGGCGAGTACAAATCAAACATGTTGAAGCAAAGTTTCGGAATGACGTCAGAGAGTCTCTAAACGCTTGCTGTCTTAGAACTCATCCTTTCCTCCCTTTCCTAAGAGCTTTTGAGACTCAGATGACTCGCATGGAGGCGGAGTTTGTTCAGCGGGAGGCTCCGCCTTCGTACGGCCAGCTCATCGCGCAGGGTCTCATCCCACCCGTGGAGGATTTCCCGGCTTACAACCCCACCCAGGTAAAAAGCCGTTTCATTGCAACAACCGAGTTATTGGTGGTTAGTAGTCACGTGACATCTCAGCCGAAGTCCTCAGTAAGAAAGACCATCAGGGTTCTTTGCCCCATTCCCTCCCTGCAGGCGTCCCTGTTGCAGAACCTGCGCTTGGCCATGAGCAGACAGATCAGACGCCACACCACCCGCCGCTCCTCCTCCACCTCCTCTTCACAGCGCCGCTTTGCTAACATGTGGAGTCGTGTGTTCCGCCAAACCAGAGGCCACGCCCCTCTGCTGGACCCCACAGGTGGCACGCATATTACCCTGGGGCTCCACAGCTACCGGACCGCAGGAGGGCAACGGGTCCCGGCCGATGCTGGCGGGCGTGATACACACATGGGGGTCGCATCGGGATGCACGGCTGGCGTCGACCTGCAGGGGTGCACGCCAGAGAGTCCTGCCTCTCCTCTCTCCTACCAATCAGAGGACAGTCCAGAAGGGGAGGAGCTATCTCCTATCAGCAGAGATCCAGAACGTTCCACTCCGGGTCAGAGTGGTGCTTCAGGACTGCGGCCTCTTTGTACCACGCCTCAGTCTTCTCGAAAACTGGTTCTGGATCTGGCCGTCAACCTCAAGGGGGTCTCCCTTAGACGCTATTCTCCTCTCGGGCCTCTCTCTCCCCTCTCCCACGCCGCCAGCTCCCAGCGCCACCCTTTGGGGAACACGTCCACTGAGTCGTCAGCGTCTTCATCATCAACTTCTCCGGAAGGGGAGGGGCAGAGCAAGAAGAGAAGACGTGGGGAGAAGCATAGAATGGAGGAGAAGAAGAAGAGGAGACGGAGGAGGAAAGGAAGGACACTGAGTGACGAGGGTGCCCATTCGGGGAGGGAATCCGCGTCGTGTTGATGCAAGCTAAGCCGCCCAGATAAAGTGTCCTTGAGGCTCCGCCCCCTTACATCCTGGCACAGTCAAGGTTCAACCAGGTCACGGCGTCTGTTTGTTTAATCCTGAATGACGAAAGACACACTTAAGATTGTTGCCACCTTTGAGTGGTTGCCCAGCGCCAGTATGCACCGCTAGCAAGCCATAAAAACCCGTTTGATAGTTGCTGAGACAAGTTCATAACTTGTTCCACGGAATCACATCGTTTTGTTGACAAGGGATGTCTGATAATATATGATATATGCT
>QODF01000191.1:861937-873004 GCA_024372805.1 Oostethus manadensis
CGGGAGGACACCAAGGCGTTCCCAGGCCAGCTGTGAGACATAGTCCCTCCAGCGTGTCCTAGGTCTTCCCGGGGGCCTTCTCCCGACCGGGCATGCCCGAAACACCTCACCAGGGAGGCGCCCGGGAGGCATCCGGACTAGATGCCCGAGCCACCTCAACTGGCTCCTCTCGATGTGAAGGAGCAGCGGCTCTACTCTGAGCTCCTCCCGGATGGCCGAGCTCCTCACCCTATCTCTTAGGGGGAGTCCAGCCACCCTACGAAGGAAACTCATTTCCGCCGCTTGTATCCGCGATCTCATTCTTTCAGTCATGACCCATAACTCATGACCATAGGTGAGGGTGGGAACGTAGATCCATCGGTAAACAGAGAGCTTTGCCTTCCGGCTCAGCTCTCTCTTCGGTGAAATTCATGATGGGTAATGTTCGCCGTGATTTTGTCATCGCGTCGTTACGTACATTTGTATGCGCTTCTGCTTTGGAGGGGACGGGAAACAGTCAATGAAACAAGACCGACAACAAACTCCTATTGGACGCCTACACTTGCGCATGCCTTGCATCTGCCGGGATGCGGATGCTGCACTGCTCTGTAGTTGAAGAGGGAGCTGAGCAAAAAGGCAAGGTGATCCACATTCCTACCCTCCACTATGATCATCAGCTTTTGCTAGTGACCAAAGATGGGGGCCGCTAGCACCCCAAATGAGTTTTCCCCGTGCCTTTTTTTACTAGGCACACAGTCGCCCCGGACTTAGCATTTTGCAAGTGGAAGCCCGAAATTTAGGGCGCACACAAAAACCAACTGGCAAAGTTGATTTTTGTCAACCACCTGCAGTAACTATAAAGACAAACAATAACTATAAAGACAAACAATAACTATAAAGACAAACAATAACTATAAAGTCAAACAATAACTATAAAGACAAACAATAACTATAAAGACAAACAATAACTATAAAGACAAACAATAACTATAAAGTCAAACAATAACTATAAAGACAAACAATAACTATAAAGTCAAACAATAACTATAAAGACAAACAATAACTATAAAGTCAACCGCCTGCAATAACTATAAAGACAAACAATAACTATAAAGTCAAACAATAACTATAAAGTCAACCGCCTACAATACCTACTGGACTCCTTTGTTTGCTTAATCTGCACTTAGGTTTTGAAGGATTTGCATTTGAAGTTGTAAGAATGATGCGTATTTGTACAATATTAACTATATAACTCCACAGGGTTCCTTCAAATGTCTTTCAGCAAATTGAGGCTCAAAAGTGTGCTGTGTGTTGCATTAATGAAAACTAGGACTCTTTGGCCAATCCCTAAATGGGCATGTCATGTAGTAGCCTTTTAGCACACCAGGGGGCGCCCCATTTCAATAGTCACCAGCACTGATGGGGATTTGGAGTAAAAACAGGGACAAATCACCGCGAGTAGATTTTTGTTGCTGTACCTTGATGGGTCGCACCAGGTTGGGTTTCTTCTTGCGGAGGTAGAGGAGGCCGGCGATGGTGACGCCGTAGGACAGATAGTTGATGAAGGAGACGTAATTGATCAAGTTGTGCGTCTCCCCGATGCACAAGATGACGATGGTGGCAAAGCACTGTAGGGCACAGGGGTAGAGGTAAGAGATGGTATACATTATGCCATCATCAGGTGTCCGGCACAGGTGGCGCGGGTACTCACGCACACCAGCAGGGCGGGGATGGGGGTGCAGTTCTTCAGGTGGATCATAGCCAGCAGGTACGGCAGGTGACCCTCTCTGGCCCCTGAGAAACACAATCTACACACACAGAGACGCAAAACTGTGGCAAACCTACCCGTGGATTGGTAGCAAGACCGCTACAGTATGTTGCTAGTCTTTACCTGGAGGATGTAAACAGGTATCCGTTGATTCCTCCAAAGGTGGACAGCGCGACAGAGATGGGCATCACCCATGAGAACATTCCCAGCAGCTTTTCTCCAAACGTCTGGAAGCAGCGCACGGATCACAATCAGTACGTATACCTACCAGCATTGTGGAATGGGCGTGTCACGACCCACGAGGTTGGCTCGACGAGATGAGGCGAGTTTAACTTTACTTACAAGGAAAGTACAACGCAAAGATGTAATTCTGCTATATGTACACACAAGTCTTCATCAATATGCACTGTCCCTTTAAATACAATACACAATAGAAGAAATAGAAATCTATCTATCCGTCTATCCAACTATCTGTCTGTCTGTCTATCTATTGTATCTATCCGTCTGTCTGTTCGTCTATCTATCCATCTATCTATCCATCTATCTATCCGTCTGTCTATCCGTCTATCTATCCGTCTGTCTATTCGTCTGTCTGTTCGTCTATCTATCTATCCATCTATCTATCTATCCGTCTATCTATCCGTCTGTCTATCCGTCTGTCTATCCGTCTGTCTATCCGTCTGTCTGTCCGTCTGTCTGTTCGGCTATCTATCTATCCATCTATCTATCTATCCGTCTATCCATCCGTCTGTCTATTCGTCTATCTATCCGTCTGTCTGTTCGTCTATTTATCCATCCGTCTGTCTATTCGTCTATCCATCCGTCTGTCTGTTCGTCTATCTATCTGTCCGTCTGTCTGTTCGTCTATCTATCTGTCCGTCTGTCTGTTCGTCTATCTATCTGTCCGTCTGTCTGTCCGTCTGTCTGTCCGTCTGTCTGTTCGTCTGTCTGTCCGTCTGTCCGTCCGTCCGTCCGTCCGTCCGTCCGTCCGTCTGTCCGTCTGTCTGTTCGTCCGTCTGTCCGTCTGTCTGTTCGTCTATCTATCTGTCCGTCTGTCTGTTCGTCTATCTATCTGTCCGTCTGTCTGTTCGTCTATCTATCTGTCCGTCTGTCTGTTCGTCTATCTNCTATCTATCCGTCTATCTATTTATCTATCTGCCTATCTATCCGTCTATCTATTTATCTATCTGCCTATCTATCCGTCTATCTATTTATCTATCTGCCTATCTATCCGTCTATCTATTTATCTATCTGCCTATCTATCCGTCTATCTATTTATCTATCTGCCTATCTATCCGTCTATCTATTTATCTATCTGCCTATCTATCCGTCTATCTATTTATCTATCTGTCTGTCTGTCCGTCTATCTATTTGTCTATCCGTCTATCTATTGTATCTGTCTATCCATCTATCTATCCATCTATCTATGTATCTGTCTATCCGTCTATCTGTCCGTCTGTCCGTCCGTCCGTCCGTCCGTCTGTCTATCTATATCTATATTATTGTCCCAGGCTTAGTCGCCCACCAGACGTTTTTTTCCGAACGAGAAATCTTGTCACAGGTGAATCAAGCAACATCGGGGGGGGGGCAGACGTAGATGTGACGACGCCCCGAAGAAGCAGCTGGAGTTTCGGCACACCGAGCCAGCATCTGTGGCTGCACGGAAAGCTTTGATTTTTGATGCGCTCCAACAGCAACATGATGAGCCGGTTAGTTGATTTGTATTTATTTTTGAAGGTGCCCTGTGACGTTATAATGACATCATGTGGATCTTTCAATATGGTTCATGAGCACCAAACGGGATCAAAACATCACCTTCCTCAATGTTCTGCTCCACTTTTGGGAGAAGATGATGCCGCCTTTGAGCCGTCCCTAGCTACTGCACATGTGTACACGGCCACCTCTTTTAGTTAAAATCATCTTAAAATGACTGCAAGGTGGATGAACCGCCGTGAGGGGTAAGGAGGACGCGGGGTTAGAACCGGCAACCTTACAACTTTTGGACGGCCTGCTCGTCCCCCAGAGCCGCTGCCGCCCCAAAAACATTGGAAAAGGACTGGAGCTTTGATCACCCCCTGGAGGTCGACAAACAGAACAACCGGGCTATAACATTTTAGCACCCTGTGGTTCTCGTGAAGGAGCGACCTTCTCGGAAGTAGTGCTGACTACTCTCGTGACTCTCCAATTTGTCAAAGCCCAAGCTGGACTCATGTGACCTATTCACTTTCATCTCATTGGCTGCTTACCACCGCCACCGCGTTGGATGCCAGCAGCTCATCTGGGGTCATGGAGGAGAAGTAGGCGATGTTGGTCATGGTGTACACCAAGGTCACCAAGGGAATGGAGATGTATATGGCACGGGGCAGGTTCCTATTTCAGTGGAGATAGAAGAACACTGAGTGTGGTACGGAGGTCACATGGAACACATGACAACATACTTGCGCGGCTCCACGACTTCCTCTGTCACGTAGTTGAGGAAGTTCCAGCCGCTGTAAGCGAAGGAAGCCTGCAGGAAGGCCAGCGCGATCTGGCCCACAGACGGCTCCTGACGGAACTCAAAGGCCGCACTGGGAACCAGGGCGTCGTAGTAGCCTGGAGTCCGGTGACAAGAACATGAAGTCCAACAAGACCAAGCAAGACATCCACACGACTCAGACCGAGCAAACAGCAGGGGTGTCGCGACACACACCCCACGAGCCGAGACGATGCACCAGATTGCCGTTAGAATCTCAACATTCATTTGAAGAAAAGTACAATGGAAAACCCCAAACAATGCAGGTGTGTTTCCAAATGTATATTGTTCCAAATTGAAGCTAAATGATGTTATTGTCAGCATCTTTGGACATCAAATAAACCACCGTTATGACCAGATTTCAAAAACCAAACAAAATAGTCCAACGGTCCGCTTCATAATACTCTGGGAGGTAAACAACTTATATAAGTTTGAAGTGTTCTGAAATATTGATTCTGATATTATGTGGCGTGTGTAGTTGAATTTGTAGGTCGGATCTAGAGTCATAGTCTATATTAGACTATTTTGAATGACCATTTGTACAAATTGGTGTGTAAACTTGAACACATCCAAAGACTAAAAAACAAAGCAGGCGACTTTTCTTTTGGTGCAAAGATTTCCACACAAGAACATTGTGGATTTTTCACAACAAAGCCAAAAGCAACAAACCCCAAGGACCACTCCGAAACTGTCTAGGGTTCATGATCCAATAAGCACCGGGCTGCGCTCCTCCCCAAGTTACTGGAAAAAAGAAGCTTGGTTCCGGTCGTTCATGTTAGCGAGCCGGTCAAAAGAACCCGTTCGTTCGTGGACGTCACAGTCTTCTTCTTCAGGTTGACTGTCTGGTCAGCTGATTTATACCAATGTAGGCGTGTCTTCCTGCCAATGCAGGCGGGGGCGCAGCGCCCTCTACAGTCCACTTCTGCAGGACCACACCCCAGGTATGAAAGTCTGTAAATAAGAAGTGTTTATCCTGATAGTGCGATATTTCCTTGACTATATCATCGGTCACGCTGTGCAGTCTGGCATTTGTGTCCCGTACTTCCTCACGGCCAACTCGTAACGTCTAACGTTTGCAGCATTTCCTGAAATGCTGGCTTTTCAACATTTCTTTTGCCATGACTTTCCGTAAACACACACAAGTTTGAGCCGTTCCAAACGGCCTCAGTGAGTGTTAACCGGCAGAAGGAAGGCTCGGAAGCTCCATGTGTGCCCGGGTGGGAAAATGGGCTCAGGTGGAAATGTTCCACAGGGGCAAGTTCTTTTGTTGTCTTTTATGTTGTTACCACTTTCCGATAATGCAGCATACTTGCTTGTTCGTTTGATGCTTACTATTAATATTCCTTAATTGGCAAGTATCTTTTTCCCTCCTCAGTTCTACTACGTTACCTTGCAGTACTCCTCACAAGCTTCCACTCTTGCTGTGTGTATGCACTGAGCCCCAAACTAACAAGAGGTCTCACTCTGTTTGCCGTTGTTCTATGAAGTGTCTAACTGCTAAAGCATTGCACAGAGTCGATCCACTTGTTTCCTGTTTGGAGGCGAGAGAGACGCGGCATAGGAACGGCAAGATATGGAAGCGAAAGAAATCTTCGTGCCGCATGGCATCAAAACGGCTTGGCGGTCCTACGGTACCCGCCTGAACCTAAACAAGGAAACCGCACTCTTGTGTGTGTTTCTTTACCTCGGCCCATTTGAACCAGTCCCACCACGATGATGAGACCCAGAGCCAGCAGCTTTCCCACGGTGAACACATCCTGGATCCTTGTGGCCCAGCGCACACTGGAGCAGTTCACCCAGGTCAGGAACACTGACACACACACACACACACACACACACATCGTGTTCATTTTTATAGATATTGACTTGCCAAAGGTGCACAAACAGAAGACAAACCTTTATGACCTTTGATAGGTTCTACTTCCTGTTTCCTTTTCCAAAAAAGACAAAAAACAAACCCGAGGATGTACGCACACACACACACACACACACACACACACACACACACACAAGGATTCAACATGTGCCTGCTGCATCCTCACAATCTCCTTTGTCAACACCCCAATAGTCAGCTGACCAGACTCCAACACTATGGAGGTTTTATATGGAACCTTCTCCGCGCTCCCTGATTCCAATTGCAGGATTTGCAAGGCATGGATTCTTTCTAGGGATCAATGATATCCGTGAAAAGCACGAGATCCGCATGTCGATGAATGCCGATCACAAAAGCCATGCACCTGCGGCTCCACTACTGCGGCCCGCAGCGACCCCTGCGTGCGGTTCCGCGTCTGGGGTCGCGTCCTCCCCCCTTTCCTTCGCGCTGTGCAGGCAGGCCAAAGCACAAACAAACATGTCTGCCGTGAAAGATATCTGGTGGGGCGTGGCACGTTTCAACGCGGCTTTTGGAGAACACTTCAGTCAAACGTCAGCTAATCAGCCAAAATGCCGGACAGAACTGGGCCGTACACGGTTAAGCTAAGCAAATACCTCGAACACAAATGAACCGGACCCCTCCTTATACAACCAAATACATCGAATGCTTCCGAGTGATCGGACTCAAGGATGATGAGCACCCTCAAACCCTGATCGGGTCAACCATACCTTTTGCTGGTTTAGTTACCTGAAGGGAAAAAAGGACACTGAGGTTGTGTCTGACGTTGGGTCACAAGTCCAACTGGCGTACTATGGGTTTTGTGGTGGTGGCATGCCTTCCAAACAGGAAGTGACTACACTGCAAAGCCTGTTGGTTTTCTTGGCCTTGGTAGCAAAGGTGAAAGGTCAAACAACCCCACTAGGCGCACATTCCTTTACTTTGCATTTTCTTCAGTTATTACAGTCGCAAGCCAACGATGGCTTCTTCAGCATACTCAGCAGCTCGTGTTTTGTGTCGTACCCGTTCGGTGTCTTTTGGTCCAAAGCATGAAAGCTACTGCTTTGAAGGCGCTTCAGTGGGCCCTTTCTCGCTGGGGGTGTTGTGGCGCATCCATCACAGGGCAAAAGTATTCCTCCCACCGCTCAAACGTGGACCAACTGCTTCCGCTGGGAATGTTTGGCAGCAGCTTTCACTGCCCCCAGGCTGATGAAGACCCCCCGCCCCCCTGAGTGCGGTTCCTCTCCAGGATTCGCCCACTTCCATGTCCTCCCCTCCTCGCCCCCAAGCGTCTGACAGGAGGGAGGCGCCGGGCGTCCTTGCCCGTGACAGCGCAGGTAAATCTGTGTCCTCGCCGCCTCCATTGAGGGCGACCTCCGCAGCGGAATACTAAACCCGTGGCGGCTTTGACGCCAAACACATTCTGACCCGAGCCAGAGCACATTTCATGGAGGGGGGCTTTGACTTTAGTAACACCTCCTGCCACTTCATGAAGCAGCCCGCCGGATGGACGGCCACAAGAGCCACTTCCTGTGTGAGGGACAACATCGTTTAGGGTGTTGGTTTCCATGCCGACGGGGGCGTTTCCGCCAAAAGGGAACTCGGGATGGAGATATTTTTCACATTTTAGTAATGCAGGAGCTCACTGGCTTGAAACAAACGCCTGTTTGTGTTTCATTGCGTGATGTGATCCACAAGAAGAACACACACACACACACACACACACACACACACACACACACACATAGCAGGCTCTTGCAGTAAAAGAACAAAAAACTTTGGCGCCAGCAAGTCCAACACAAAAACAAACATCCTCGTATTAAGCAGCTGAGAATTCAACCTTTTATTCGTACGTCCGTTCTCCACACTTTTTGTGGGAGCACAACTAATAGCAGGGACCTGCCGTACGGTCCCAGGACCTTCAGTAAATGTGCTGCTTTCGTGTTCTTAAGAAAACCTTTTACGTGTCTGTTACACAGAAATCCCTCGTTTATCGCGGTTAATGGGTTCCAGACCCGACCCAATTTTCCTTATTCGTAAATGCAATAGTTTCATAGTTACACATGTGTATGACCTTCTAAATATGTTTTTTGAACATTATTAGAGCCCCCTGGACATGAAATAACACCCCTATAGTCAGCTTTACACTCCTGTTACCCAATATGTTAATATTAAGAGACAAAAAGACATAAAATAAGACTTGTGATCATGTGTGGGGGTGTTGAGTGGGTGGCGACAGGAAGTGATGTCAGGGGTTCAGAGTTTTAACTTGGGATGGGTTATGGCTGCATTAGAATCCCATGTTAGGGTTACTGTACTAAGATCATTCAAACCTGCAATAAAAGCCTGTTGTTCCAGCCGTCAAGCCTGGTGCTTGTGTATCTCAAACGCAGTGACATTACTGACACCTAGTGACCGGTGTGGAAGACTACATGTCACTACAATGTCTTTGAACGCATCTTCCAAATGCCTTTTTTTGTATTTCAGTTCAGTTTGTTATTTTTATGCTGGAAATCGCTTCATTTATGTCAAATTTGCTGAAATTGCAGATTTTTTGGACCAGTAATAAGCCCTATTTATCCATGTATCCCCAATTTAAGAAGGGGGACCAGAGGTTGTCTTCCAATGATTGTGGAATCACACTCCTCAGCCGTCCCGGTAAGGCCTATTCAGGGGTTCTGGAGAGCAGAATCCTGAGGAATGTTGAATCTGCAATCGTGGAACTGTGGACCACTTCTACACTCAGTCTACATATGTTTTGTGGACTTGGAGATGGACTTGGACCATGTTCCTCTGGGAATTATGTTGGGAGTACTCTGGGTTTCGGACCACCTAATTTAGGTTGTTCCTTGTATGACCGGTGTCAGAGTTTGGTTCGCATTGCCGGCAATAAGTCGGACCCGTTTCCAGTGAAAGTCGGACTCCACCAGGGCTGCCCTTTGTCACCGATTCTGTTTAGTATTTCTATAAACAGAATTTCTAGGCGCCGCCGGGGAGTCGAGCGGTTCTGGTTTGGTGGCCGCAGGATTGGGTCTGTGCTTTTTGCAGGTGATGTGGTCCTGTTGGCTTCATCGAGCCGTGACCCTAAACTCTCACTGGATCGGTCTGCAGCCGAGTGTGAAGCGACCGGGATGAGAATCAGCACCTCCAAGTCCGAATTGATGGTTCTCGTCTGTAGAATGGAGGAGTGCCATCTCTGGGTCGGGCATGAGTACCTTGGGGATTTGTTCAGTCATATTTTACCGCGCACACCGTCTGTCTTTCTCCCTCCGTGGCGCCAGAGGCGGGACCAAATGCCCTCGGGTTCTTTTCAACTTCCACGCTGGTAAGTGGATCCGCTTGCAGGACTTTCTCACTGCAGCTAGAAGAACTAAACAGCACCGTGTCCTCCTGTGACGTCACGAGAGGATATCTGGATGGAGGTTTCTTCTGGATTGCCGTGTGACCGTCACATGACCTGCTGACAGCCGCTTAGCGTCCGCACACATTCGCTTTGCCTTTCCTCGCCTCGTGCGTCCCAGCTGACACACTGGGACGAAACCAGTATTTATGTATTTTCACGCAGACACAGGCGGTCCTCGTGTTCCGATGTTTCCTGTTGATGAACGCGCCGCCGTAAATGATGCATACATACAGTCCCGCACTACACTGTGGTTCCAACATCGCTCCCTCACTCTTTCATGCCTTTTCAACAGTGAAGGAATGATCACTCTTTTGTCCTATTATTAGTCAAAAGATATGCACACTGTATATACGTGACTTCTATGTATTCCTTGGCCAAATTCAGCACTTTCAACCCCCAAAATGGCTAAATTGAACAAAAATAAGGCATTTAGAAGATGTTTTATGCTGTGTACTAACTGTGATGTTAGGAGGCGGGGCCTGTGGACTTACCTGTAGATAGCTACCTGCTGAGTGTTAGCAGTGTGGAGAGTGCCAGGGACTTGCCTGAATTGTGGCTGACAGCAGCTCCTGTGTGAATGCCCACTGCGTCATTGCAGTAGCATTCCTTTGATGAGGTAATAGCCCCCACGCATTCTGTCAATGCTCATGTGTCGGCCTAATTTATGTTTAAGACTTCTTATTTTTTAGTAATATTCACACTCACGTTCATACCAACGAACAATTTAGAGTCCATTTTCCAGATGTCCTGACTACGTGGCTAACATGCGAACCACTCGGTCATGCTATGGTAGACATAATAAGAGGAAATAAGACATTTTAGACATAAACACATAACATAACAGACTGACCCGTACTTCCTGCGGTGGCTGCTGTCTCACCAATGTACTGTAATGTTACTGACAGCTAGTCAGCAGTGTGCATGACTACTGCAATGGCACTGATTGGGGTTAAGGAGAGACTCCTGAGGCACTTTGGTGGCATTCTTAACAAGCGGAGAACACGTATGCACTGAACATTCACACAGGGGCTGCTGTCGCTCACAACTCACACCAGTGACTCGCACTCTCCACGCCGCCAAGACTTACACCAGTCACAGATATTACACTACATGTCATGTCCTCCGAATGCCTTGTACTTGTATTTTCCTTGACGTATTTGGCCGTTTTTATGTTGGAAAATGCAAATTCAAGCCAAGAATACATGCAATTTACGTAAACATTGCTTGACTGATAATAGGCCGCATTCAAGCCCAAAGCAGGAGTCATTCATCAGAGAACTCTATTTGGAAAAAGGCGGTAGAGTGAGGGCGCGGTAGAGTGAGGGCGCGGTAGAGTGAGGGCGGGGTAGATTGAGGGCGCGGTAGAGTGAGGGCGCAGTAGAGTGAGGGCGCGGTAGAGTGAGGGCGCGGTAGAGTGAGGGCGGGGTACAGTGAGGGCGGGGTAGAGTGAGGGCGCGGTAGATTGAGGGCGTGGTAGAGTGTTGGCGCGGTAGAGTGAGGGCGCGGTACAGTGAGTGCGCGGTAGATTGAGGGCG
>QODF01000191.1:875164-886217 GCA_024372805.1 Oostethus manadensis
TGAGGGCGCGGTAGAGTGAGGGCGCGGTAGATTGAGGGCGCGGTAGAGTGAGGGCGCGGTAGAGTGAGGGCGCGGTAGAGTAAGGGCGCAACTGCGACGTAACGAGGGATGACATATCACACACAACGTCGGAACATCAGGGAGCACACAAACGCTGGCGACATAGAATAGCTATAGGATGCTACGGCGCTAACATTACATTCGAGCAACGCTTCTCCAAAGCTTTCTACAAAGTGCATGCACAGACAAGATGGACAGAGACAGATTGAGAGGAGTTTGCTTCTTAGCGCGCCAAAAAGATGCAACAGCCAAAGGAAAGACGTGCAGGGTTGGTGTAGGTGAACAAGCTGCAGGCACACATTCTACTGTTAGAAGATCATGAAAGAGCAGGAAGTGGTCCAAAAGCATAGCAGGTGGATGCGTCATGGTGACTCAGCTCCATGAAGTCTTAGCAATTACTTCCTGACCTAGAATGTTTTGGCACTTCAATTCTTTGCTCTACTCGTCTCCCTGACCTTTTCCGTGCAGCGGTGGAGCTTCTGCAACAGCATCAACGGTGACTCTCGGGAAAGCGCTTGCATGTGCCGCATTCCCGGCTGAGGTCAGACGTACTCAGCTGCCAGTTTTTGGACTACGGTGAATCCACACTGATGAACGGACATCTATCCCCCCCTTCTACGGGAACCCCGCTGCGTTACGGCCAATGTCTGACTGAAGGGTGATATTTAGCAAGCCCCAGGCCGCCTCCTACAGGCTTCCAGCTCAGCTTAGTGGGACTCACACACGCAGGTGGTGGCCAGGAGTCTGGTGGCCACGTACGGAGGCAGGCAGTTCTGGAAGGCGGGCTGCAGGACGTAGTTGGCGAAGGTGAGCGCGATGACGGCCAGCGTGGTGGGGTACATGATGAGCACGGCGCTCCACAGCAACAGGAAGCTGCGGTGGGGAACAGACACGAGGGCGTGGTCGGTGGGGTTTCAGGTTGCAAACGGTGGAATAAAAGTCAAAGGCGTTCAAATACAGTAGACGTTTCCAAAGTACTTCTGTGGTAAATAGAAAACACAATTTGTGAGTAGCCTGTTAATCCTCCTTATAAAATATTGTTGTGATCAAACCCAAAGGCGCCAATAACAACACTGATAAGTACATTTCAAAGCTGAGGTCCAGCTCGGTGACGGCGGTGAAACACTTTCTCACGTGCTGTGGTGTTGCCTGCAAAAAGCGGAGCATAAGCGCCGTGAAGCCTAAACTTCTCTCGGAGAAGAAGTACAGCAACAGTACGGTGGGCTCGTCCTGCAGGAGGCAGCTGCCGTAGCCACGACGATGACATGTGGGACATCAGAAGGCTGAGCTAATAACCCCAACAAGAATTGAATTCATCTCCACGGACCCCTGGGGGGATGCGGTGAACTCCGGGGGGGGTGAGAAGCAGTGTCAGCCCAAACAAGTCCAACGTGTCTTGGTCGCATTGTCCTGGTTTCCTTGAAGTTCACTTGGTACAGTACACATCATGAATACGTGTTATCAGTCGTCAGGAGGCCGTGGTCGTCAGTCGGAAGCGGCTGGATTGCACCCTGCCTGTTGGGAACGGGGCCTTGCCCCAGGTGGAGGAGTTCAAGTATCTCAGGGTCTTGTTCATGAGCGAGGGAAGGTTGGAGCTCCGGGTCGGTGAAGAGTCTGCAGTAATGCGGTGTCTGTACCGGACCGCCGGGGTGAGTACTCTTTACCAATCTGTATGTTCCCACGCTCACCTATGGTCACGGGCTAAGGAGATGGCGGATACAAGCGGCGGAAGTGACTTTCCTCCGTAGGGCGACGGGACTCTCCCTGAGAGATAGGATGAGGAGCTCAGAGTAGGGCCGCTGCTCCTCCACATGGAGAGGACCCAGTTGAGGTGGCTCCAGCATCTAGTCCGGATGCCTCCCGGAACACCTCCCTGTACTCTATTGTACTGGACTATACTGTACTGTATTGTACTCCAATGTATTGTACTGTACTCTATTGTACAGTATAGTATTGTACTATACTGTATTGTACTCTATTGTACTGTGCTGTACTGTATTGTATTGTACTGTGCTGTACTGTATTGTACTGTATTGTACTGTATTGTACTGTACTCTATTGTACTGTACTATACTATACTGTATTGTACTGTACTCTATTGTACTATACTGTATTGTACTGTACTGTATTGTACTGTACTATACTATACTGTATTGTACTCTACTGTATTGTACTGTACTCTATTGTACAGTATAGTATTGTACTATACTGTATTGTACTGTACTGGACTGTATTGTACTGTACTGTATTGTACTATACTGTATTGTACTGGACTGTATTGTACTGTACTCTATTGTACTATACTGTACTGTACTGTACTGTATTGTACTATACTCTATTGTACTATACTGTACTGTACTGTATAGTACTATACTGTATTGTACTCTACTGTACTGTACTGTATTGTACTGTACTCTATTGTACTATACTGTATTGTACTGGACTGTACTATACTGTACTGTACTGTATTGTACTATACTGTATTGTACTGGACTGTATTGTACTGGACTGTGTTGTACTGTACTCTATTGTACTGTATTGTACTATACTGAATTGTACTGTACTGTATTGTACTATACTGTACTGTACTGTATTGTGGCACTTCTCACCCAATGAGTCCTCCAAAGATCTCCGTCACATATGAGTAGTCTCCTCCAGACTTGGGTATGGTGACGCCCAGCTCGGCGTAGCACATGGACCCCAAGACGCAGATCCCACCCCCGCAGACCCACACGATGAGCGACAGTCCCACCGAGCCGGCATGCTCCAGAACTCCTTTAGGAGACACAAAGATGCCCGAGCCGATGATGTTCCCTGTGGAGAGACGTGGAAAAGAGTTGGAAGTAATGCCTTGCTCAATGTGCATTTATTTGATTTTCATTTTATCGTTATCTTGCTGCCGTGTAAAAAAGTACGGCAAAGTAGCTTCAACGCCTCTGGAAAGCCTTTCTACAAGACCTTGGCGTGTGTGTGCGGGAATTTCTGTCCAGACCCCCCATGCCTGCGTTACGGACCACGCTTGATGCTCTGATGTTGCCACAACATTGGAAGCGTGTCGTGCCAAGGTGAGCAGTGATGTGTAATAACTCTCACTCCGGTTCCCGACCGGCGCAGAGAAAAATTCGGGCTGGTATTGACCAGCGGATGAGATCATTCCGACTGGATGAAGACAAGACCACGCTTGCTCCGCCTGCTGGACTCTTTTAGTGGTTATTTCTGGATTCCCACCGTTCCTCACACCCCCTTTCATCGACCGCCGTGTTGGTCGAAGCGGCCGGGGCTGCGTATCGTGTGTCAGTACGGAATGCCCCGAGCAGATGGATGTTGGTAAATCTCACCCCCTGGAAGTGGCGTTGACAGTCCGAATGTTTATGTTGACAGCTCACGTTCTCCACGGTCATTCAGCAGACCTTTGAATGGTTGGGATGGACTGTTCTCACACGCAAACATCCTTTTATGATCATCTGCTTGAGACGCCCAGGATTGGTTGAAACCAGATCGGACCGATACACCCGCAAACAGGTCACTGGGATTGGGATTGCCTCCACATTATTTGGACCTCGCTAAGCCTTGGTTGGTGGGCTAACCGGTTCTCTCCACCGCCGACCCAAATTGTAAACCTTACTTGAGACTCTTGTTTCAACACTGGTAGAACAAAAGAATCTAGGTGGACTGGGCCAGTCCAAACTGACCCTGGGGTGGAACGTGGGGCCGACTAGCTGGCTGAGACTGAATCAGCAGCACCTCTGCTGGCGGATACGCTTGATTGTACCATCAGGGCTACCGTGATTTGGCAAAGTAATGCTACCCCCCAGGGAACTGTCCTTGTACCCCTGACACTTGATCACTGGACACAGTACCATGGCCCCGGTAACCAGACTGCAAGGACAGAAAAGTCAGAAACTTTTCCCCCATTTCTGAAAGGACCACAAGCACTTCTACTGTATTCTTCTTCTTCTCCTTTTGGCTTATCCCTGCTTATCCCTTCAGGGGGCGCCACAGCAAATGCATTTTCATTTACTGTACATTTGTATACATATACAGTATACATATACATTATACAGTATACATATACATTATACTGTATACATATACATTATACTGTATACATATACAGTATACAGTACATTCTGTACATGCAATGAAGACACCAGACCAGAGACCTCCAGAGAAACACTAGAAGGCTAACACGCATGCTAGCTAACCAGTCTAACCAGACTGCAAGCCTTCTTGCTGAGTCCTGCCAAGCTGGAGAATGATTGGCGGCTCCTATTAGGACTTCAGGTCGGACCGCTTTGCATTTGCTGCATGAAAGCTGACGCAAGCAGGAGGTGAAGTATGAGGGCACCCGTCGTGTTTCCGGAAGCACCTCAGCCTGTTTTTTTCATCTTCTCAAGGGGGTCGGTTCCCAAACGAGATCCCAGGAGCTTCTGATGGAAGAAATGGGAAGCTGCCGCTGTTATTCTGCCAAACAAATGAGCAAGTTTCTTCACAAAACCCTTTTTGTGTCATGCAAACTATGCAAAGGAGACAATGAGACATCAGCTGGATAGCTTGGAAGATATTCGGGGGCCGGCAGGCACGCAATGGCCGCCTCAGCACAGCAGTTGTGAGCAGTGAGAGCCCACTAATGATGCGGCGTGAGCGAGCATGAGCATTCATCACTGTCACCTTCCATTGTGGAGGCCAGATGCTTACATAACGCCCGTGTTGTCTTGGTTATGTCATAAAGTTTGGCTCCACTAGCGAGTCCTACTGACCCGCCGCCGCCTCCTCCTCCTTTCAAAACCAGCACAGGGCTGGTGCAGAGGAGGAAGTCCACATCAGTCTGGAGGCATAACAAAGCAGCACTGACAGGCTTTAGGCACGGATCAGAACCCACCACACCCCCCACACCTTAACCCCCCGCCGTGGGGGAAAAAAGTGGTTCCGCTGCCTCGTCCCGCCGGAAAGCTGCAGCGGTGGGATGTTTGCTTTGGGTAGCGCTTTGCTTAATGTTTTCATAACACCACGACTGGGTCTGGTACCTGCCGGCCCATGTAGGCACTGTAAGTACCGTCCCAACACCTTGTCTTTCAATAGAGTCCTAATGGACGTTCTATTTCTTTCTCTCAGCTTTGGCTTATACGGTAGCTGGAAAAGACCTTTTGCTCTTTTGGCTGTTGTTTACATTTTCTAAACACTTTTCCAAATATTTTCTTCCTAACTTCTTATTGCTATAACATTTTTACTATTTTTTATTCTGACTAGACTGACTGTGAAATTGCGTGTGAATGCTGGCTATGCTGACGCTGCTTAGCACACTATCGCTAGCATGCTAACACCCAGCATACTGACGTAAATGCATCTTCCTCTGAAAACAGTTCCAAATGCGAGTACACTACTGAACGCTAGCAATGCTCCTATAAGCCGGACCTGGAAAAGTGTGGGCGTAGTCGGACGTCAAAACAGAGTGGAGTAAGACAGTCGGGAAGAAGAGGACAAACGAATCGGTTCTCTGGGACAGAAGCCGGCTCTCGTCATTCATTTCAAAGAGCCGTTTTGTTTGCGATTGACTCGTCATTACACGCAAGCGCGCACACCTGCTGCGACGAATGTTTATACCTAGGAAGAGGGCTAAAATGCTAGCACGCTAATGTTAGCATGCTGGCATCTTCTATCACTTAGCCATCACCGGGCTTACTAGTATAAATGCTAGCACGCTAATGTTAGCATGCTGGCATCTTGTATCACTTAGCCATCACCGGGCATACTAGTATAAATGCTAGCACGCTAATGTTAGCATGCTGGCATCTTCCATCACTTAGCCATCACCGGGCATACTGGTATAAATGCTAGCATGCTAATGTTAGCATGCTGGCATCTTCTATCACTTAGCCATCACCGGGCTTACTAGTATAAATGCTAGCACGCTAATGTTAGCATGCTGGCATCTTCTATCACTTAGCCATCACCGGGCATACTGGTATAAATGCTAGCATGCTAATGGTAGCCTGCTCTGCTACATGACAGTCCTGGAGTGAGTCACCACCTCCACCAGTACAACTCGAGTATTTACGGGAGCTGCGTGTCCGGAATAAGATGAGAATTTGTTCCGCATGTAAGTCGGCATCTTTCCCAAGCTTAATTACCAGCTTTCAAAAAAGAACACATTTTTCTCTACTAGTTGGACTCTATGTCACTAAAATATGCTGATTTACAGTAATAATAATATTTTTATATTATATAGAGTATGACTAAACACTTCAATATAGTGTTTAAAATATTTACATACATACATGTTTATTTTATCTCCTAATCTTTTGACTTTGCTAAAATTACAGCCGTGTTTTTCACTTCTGTGTTTTTTCCTCAACTTTCAGTATGTATAATTTTGACTTTATTCCGGGACGCTTTTTCCCCAACCTAATTTGAAACCAATGAAAGTACATCACGAAAAGCAAGCCAACATCTTTTTCATTAACACGTTGGGCTGCTAAAATGACGTTACTCGTCTTCATATATTATACATTTTGACTTTTTTCATTTGATTAAAATTGCTTCTCCTAATATTTTGTTTGTTGTGTAAAACGCCTCCTGGCCAAAGCCAGCTGGGATAGGCTCCAGCATACCCTAATGAGGATAAGCGGCATAGAAGATGGATGGATGGATGTTTCCATGTTTTCTGTTGTTGTTTTTACATGTTCTTGCTAAATGATATATTTTGGAATCATATGTGGTGCATGTCCATAAAAAGTAGTCAATCCCGAGAAAAAGGCCATTAGACGTACACCACGTAGGATTGTGAACGATAAACCGCTGCAACCCAATATCCGCGAACGGAATGAGTGGGAACCTCCCAGTGGATGAGAATCTGCCCTAAATCTTTGGATTGAGGAGCAACGTCTGGCCAGAGTTTGGATCGTCCCACATGCTCCATGACTGGCCATGACCGAACAGCGAATGAGTGAATGCGCATCAGCCAGCTAGTTGGTGGTTGAAGGCCTAAGTTTGTAACATTTTTGGATTCATTTCAGGACGGCAGCCAGACCAACAGAGACCCTCTCTGGCGAACCTGCAGCGCTGAAAAGACGATGCTCAGTGGGAAATGTTGCAAGGACTATTGCGATGGGATTGTTCCGTGTCTTTCATCACACCCACCGGACTTCTGTTAACTCACGTGTGAGTTTGGGGGGCTTTGCACTGTTTCTTTATTTTGCATGATAGGCTGCGACTGTGGTCTATATGGATGTTTATCCCGACCAAACTTAGTCAGCCACATGAAGACATCCAAATGCAACCCGTATAAGATCAGAGATACCAAATACAGAATGTAAAGTCACAGCAAAGGAGGGCTACACAATAAAAACTCCTTTAAACGTGAGAAAATACTGTACAGATGACGCTTTTCAAATGACCAATCCTTGATTTGATACGGATTCGCGTGTACGTCAACAACGGTTTTTATAATGCTCTTTGTCGATGGTGTCCTAACCCGCGCATCTACACTCAAATGGAACCATCCATGCCTAATGACTCTCCCGGAATGTTCTGAGCTCCTGTTTCCTGACTGATCCCAGCTGCAATTAAGCAACAATCGTTTCCAAACAAAGCACTCAGTTCTTTCGGATAAATGCATGCAACTTTTTTTGGGTGCTTCCAGGCAGGTTAAAAACAGGAAGCACCTTGTGATCCATCAGCCGATGCCAGGGTCCATCTCATGTGAGTGTCCTGCCAGCGGTGCCAAGTAGGATGCCCGCGCATGCCGCCCTCACTCAGCTAAAAAACATCCCTGTCATGGGTTTTCATAAAGCCTGACCGGGAAACACTTCCTGTCCTGCCCGGCGGAGCAGAAGCGCTAATGCTAACGTGTCACACTCTCTGATTGGCTATGCGGGAAATAAGTCAAGAAAACGGACCCTACTGTTCCCCTTCCGGGAACTGACCTGGCTCCGCCTCCCACCCTGCAGCAATAACGTGACACTTCTGTGTGCGGTGGCCCGTCTCCCCCCGTCCCCTCCGAGCTCGAGGACTTGTGTTCTAGGACTTGTGGAATTTATCATGTGAGTTGTGTGTGTGTGTGTGTGCTTGCGTGGCTCCGCCCACCTGAAAAGCCCTGAAGTTTACGGCTGTCAGTGAATGCAGCAAAAGATGAACAAGTGAAAGGGGGCTCTGAATGTTTGGGTTGTGTTGCAACGCCGCATAGTCCCGAATATTTCCGTCTAAAAATAGCCCCCTTCTGCCCCAACTCTTAGTCCGAGCAGACAAATCACAGCAGCCCCTGGAAACATTTCCACTCCGCTCCCCTTGAAAGGCTACGTCCATTCGTTCAGTTCACCAGCTGACAGACGCAGCTGTGGCTGTAGGCAACCTCCTGACGCATGAATTAGCTGGGCACCCTGCGGTGAAATACGGAAATCTATCAGAGAAGTTGGAGGTATCTTCCTCTCTGTCTGTGGTGCGTTCAGGGACCACTGGGAAAAACCCAACAAATATGCAAACTGCGTGCTATTTTTGCCACGAAAATGTTTGTCTAATATTCCGTACAATACGGCGTGAGTCCGACTGTTCTCAGTGGGGGTTCTGAGCATTCTCTGGCAGCTCCGCAAAGCTCTCGCTCGTTTGCTGCTCTCCAAAACGGTTACCTTGAACACCGATACCGAAATATTGTAAAAAAGATTTGTACCGTACTATAGAACGCTCTTCCTCACGAACAGCGGGCGGGAGCAGATACGCTTGTCTCCTTCCCGCTCCTTTTCCAGCCCAATTCTCCCGTTCTGCTTCTTTTGTGTGGCTGGGAATACCCGATCCAAAGTACACGCCTTCAGCTGCCCCCCTCGTGCTCCCGTCCATTCACGCCATTTGAAAGCACCAAAGCCCAAAAGCAGGCATCTCATGGTACTTGACTCCTTCTGGGACAGAAGCCAGGCTCTGTGGGGCGGCCGTCTGTCTCAAGCGGCCAGGTGGACATATAAAAGCAGCAGAGGGATACACGGCAGATCGAGCCAGAAGTCTCGGAAAGCCGTGCGGCTTCTGGAACCCTTCAGTAGGAAAATGTATTCTTAAAAGCTGCCCCTGCTTCTGAAAGTTCTACCCGTATGGGTCGGGGGACGGGCCCCCCTCCTTTGCCGCTGGTCTTTCTATCCTGCACTGTTACGATGGTTCACCTCCTTCTCGGTTCACATTTGGGGAACAGGGCTGGGTGTGCACCCGGACAGCTCCTCAGAAGGTCTTCATGGAGATGGACGCGCAAATCTCAGCTAAGGGCTGCGAGGGAGACCCCAAAATAACTTTCCAACGCTGAAGACGTGCCCACAAAGTCCGCGCTCTACTGTACCATGCGGCGGTGCTGCTGCAGTGTAACACGATCTCTGCAAGGCAGCCACTTCCTGCTCACTTCGAGCATCCACGCACGCACGCACGCACGCACGCACGCCGTGCCTCGCTACGGCGTTTACGTGTAGAAACTGGGATCCACGCACACTAATGGGTCTGCGTGCAGCTCCTCCATGTTCTAGGGAGGACAAAGGCAAGAGATGAAGCCACGTCGGCACGTCCTCCTCCTGATGCAACAGTTCCCGCCCCGAACTACAGCGCTGGCTCGGTTCGGTTCCAAACATCGCCTGATGCGTAAAAGGCGGCCGCGTTTGCTGCGCGTAAAGCACGGAAGCGTCGCGGCGCTGAGTGCCCGAAACCACAAGAACATGAATTTCAAACTGATATTCTTATAAAAGTCCCGCGGAGATGCCGGACACGTCGGGGGAGGCACAGACTCCACCTTTGCTAACAAACTCACCGATGATGATTGCGCACGCGCTCAAAAGTCCGATTTCCTTCTTCAAAGTCACTCTGTCGTCCTCGGACGACTTTTTGTCCTTCCTCCGCTTCTCCGCGTGCCCCATCTCCGCGTCCGCGTCCGCGTCCTGAGCCGTCAACCGGAACCGAGCGACGCTCCTGTCTTATATTTCAACGGCCACACTGATGCAGACGCTGGCGGCGAGTGCGCATGCGCGGCGCTCGCGGCCGAGCCCACGCGCGCCTCTTCTCAGATGGAAAAGTGGGGCGCGTCACGTGACGCGCAGAACATTTATTAGGCAGATGATTATTCATACCCCTGAACGTTACATTCAAGCACGTGGTGTATTTGCGTCTATGCAGAAAGTAGGCGTGGTCTGCCAAGAGGAGAAGCAGGCAGATTGCCCCAGCCCAAGTGGAGGCTTGGCAGAGTGTGTTAGGGTTGGTTCCCTGAATGCAGCACGGGCGTGCACATTGCTGCTCAGGGATGTGCACGTTCGCATGGAGTCCTGTAGCGCTTGTCCAACAGCAGGAGGGGTTACTGTCTCCTGCTGCTTTTGGTCTCGTCTTCAGGCCTCCTCTCTGAACCGTCCACACTTTCTCATCTTCTCCCATCTTTTTCACTTTCTTTCTTTCTTTGCTCCTTTTGTGATACATAAACGTCATTTCCGTATCTTTCATAACTCATTTCTTTTGTATCATGTTGATTTTATCCAATCACAGCTCATCTTACTTACTATGTTACATTTCACTATGTTACATTATACTATGTTACATTATACTATTTTACATTATACTATGTTACATTATACTATGTTACATTATACTATGTTACATTACACTATGTTACATTACGCTATGTTACATTTCACTATGTTACATTACACTATGTTACATTATACTATGTTACATTACACTATGTTACATTATACTATGTTACATTATACTATGTTACATTACACTATGTTACATTATACTATGTTACATTACACTATGTTACATTATACTATGCTACATTATACTATGTTACATTACGCTATTTTACATTATACTATGTTACATTACACTATGTTACATTATACTATGTTACATTATACTATGTTACATTACACTATGTTACATTACACTATGTTACATTATACTATGTTACATTATACTATGTTACATTACACTATGTTACATTACACTATGTTACATTTCACTATGTTACATTACACTA
>QODF01000191.1:886688-911045 GCA_024372805.1 Oostethus manadensis
GGACAGAAGAGGACCGGGAAGCTGCAAAAGTGGTTCGTATGAAGCAGCATCTTGGCACATCTAAATCCAAGGTTTTCAATCAAGCCCAGTATCTGTATGGAGCCCGAGGACAAGGTGGTGTGCGTTGCCCTCACCACTATTACACAGCAGTTAGCTCAACAGCTAGAGGATATACAAAAGCAGCTCGCTTCCTTGACTCTTGGCCAGTCCAGCAGCAGTGCTAAGCAGTCCAACAAGGCCACGATCGTTAGCAAGCTAGGTGGGAAGCAGAAGGCTGTCGCTTGTTCATCCTAAAAAATTTGCACTCTGCACTTAAACCCGGTTATTGTTTTTGTTGTGGAGAAGATTGCCACATCCAGAAGGCACTGATCAAATGTGAAGAACTGGCCACTCCCGATGCTACATCTCGACTGCTAAAAGGATTAGTTGGCTCCAGATGCACAGCAAAGGTGTGTATTGCTGGTCACAAACCCTCTACCAGGTGGGCTTTGTGTAAAGAATTGTCTTGTCTCCTTTTCTGATAGGCCTTTTCGAAAGGTTCCGGTCGTTCTTACAAATCGTTTAGATGAAGAAGTATTTATTCCACCTCTCTGCATCATTGCAGAAATTGCTGTCTCACCCCATATTCAGACCCAGTATGTATCTACCACTCAATTGACAAATGATGCGGGTTCCATTACTCCTCTAAAATTGAATTTTGGTGATTCCCCCATTACTCCGGAGTGGAAAGAGCGGATTACATCCGAACTCAACAAAATCCCCGAAGTATTTTCTCCAGCCACGGGAAGTGCTGGAGCCGTCGCCCTGGGAGGCGCCACGGGAGTGACGAACGGTGGCGTCCTGCTGAGCGGCGCGGCTCTCGGCAGAAGCCACGCGTCCTCCACCGTCAGCCCGCCTGTATTAGCCCCCCCTCCGGAAGGCGGATCCCAGACGCCGTTCTTGACCGTCGCAGGAACCAGGGAAGGGTGGAGGGAGGCTTGGAGGAGGGCTCGCGACTCACCATGACAATGTCCCCGCGTCGGCACCGCGGGGCTCGGCGTGTGTGTGGCGAACCTCAGCCACACTGAAGCTATGGAGACCAGCTTGCCGCCTGGCCCCCACATCAAGGTCTTCAGCTCCTCCGGTGAGTACTTCGCCATCTCCGCCTCCATTGCCTTGAAAGCTGGGCTGTCGCAGTAGTCCTCCGAGGGGCCGTCCTGGAGGTCGTATTGTGGTCGGGTCATTCTGTCAGGATACGCTGCTCAGCTAGCTCGGCGCGGCATGGCGAGAACCCCGGGGAAGAAGCGAGCAGGACGTCAGCCAGGTAAGGTGCAGGAATCTTTTAATAATCGTGTAGGCTGCGAAGCAGCGGAAAAAACATAAAAAGCAGGTCCACATGAACGCGACGTCCAAATGACAATGACCCGACAAAAGACTGGCACACACACCTGAACATAAATAGCGGGGCCTACAAACGAGGAACAGGTGCGTGTAATTAACAGCGAACCACATGAAACTAGGAAAATAACACAGGAACTCTAACTCGAAACCAAAACTGTCATGCGAACAACACCTGGATCGTGACAGCCTTGTCTAGGGGACCCCACCATACACCCATGAGTTCTGGTCACCAAGAATGGGATCTGGTCCAGAAGTTTACAAATGCCCACATGGATGATACTGACATTGCCCTGGAAGTTAATCCTGATGTAGTTGCTGCCATCTGCCACTGTTTGGTACGAACATGCTGTTCGTTTTTCACCTTCCTTGAGTCAATGAGTGTCACAGCTGCAGCTATTCCTAAATGTTACACCAGTGAGTCTGATCATGGATTGCTAGTCATTCCATCTTTTTCCCACCTCAACCTGGAGCAGGCTCAACAACCGGATCCAATGGCAACAAAATCTCTTCCTTGGTGAGGAAGTCGCTACGAGATATTGCTCTGCTACTGAGAGAATGGAATCGTCTTGAATTGCACAATGGTGTACTCTACAGACAAAGACAAGATGGTAACCACACCTCGTTTCAGCTTGTTCTACCGAAATAATTGCGTTGTGGTGTTATAACAAGCCTTCATGATGACTTGGGCCACATGGGGGTGGAAAGAACCCTTGACTTGATTCAATCTCGATTTTTTTGGCCTCGTATGGCTCGTATCAGACCTCGTATCAGACCAAAATTCGGACCTGTGATCGCTGTGTCAGACGGAAAGCTCTGCCTGTACGTGCAGCACCACTTGTAAACATCAAGACTTGTCGACCACTTGAATTTCTTTGCATGGATTTCCTTACACTTGAGCCTGACCAGAGCAACACAAGGAACATTTTGGTTCTCACAGACCATTTCACAAAGTTTGCTGTAGCTATTCCAACTGTCGACCAGAAGGCAAAGACTGTTGCAAAAGGTCCTTGGGAGAATTTAATTGTGTATTATGGCTTTCCAGACCGCCTCCATACTGATCAGGGCCCGGACTTTGAGTCCAATTTGATAAAAGAACTTTGCGCTGTTGTTGGTATAGAGAAGACCAGAACCACACCTTATCATCCTCGTGGGAATCCCGTTGAGAGATTTAATAGGACTCTGCTTAACATGTTGGGAACATTGGAACCACAACAGAAAGCCCGCTGGAAAGAATACGTCAAACCATTAGTTCACGCTTACAACTGCACCCAAAACGAGGTTACAGGCTTCACACCGTATGAGCTTATGTTTGGCCGCACTACAAGACTCCCTGTGGACCTTGCTTTTGGTTTGCCTTTTGGCAATAACTATAATAACTATAATAACAACTTCACATTAACNGACGGACAGCACATGGTAGAGGTTTCGGAGATAAAGTCAGAGAGGCCTGACTGAGATGGTTGGGACATGTCCAGAGGAGAGATAGTGAATATGTTGGTAGAAGGATGCTGAGTCTGGAGGGACCAGGCAGGAGGCCTAGAGGAAGAGCAAAGAGGAGGTTTATGGATGTAGAGAAAGAGGACATGAAGGTAGTTGGCACAAGAGACGACAGGGTTAGATGGAGGCAATTGATTCGCTGTGGCGACCCCTGAGGGGATAAGCCCAAAGGAAAAGAAGAAGAAGAAGAAGATCTGATGTATCTAATGGTACAGTATGATATGATATCACATGATGCTATACTGTTAGATATACCATACTGTTGATCGGATGGAAAAAGCCCAAGGTGGTCACACCCAAAGCAGCTTGGATGGACTCAGAAGTGGTAGAGATGTACTTTATTTTGACAAGTTACAGGGGTAAAGGTGAAAACATGATGTCATTATTACGCCATCAAGTCACATGTCATTGATGACGCAATCAGGAGAAGGCCGGCAGGGAGGCTTTTCTGCAGCTGCCATTATTAGATACTGCATGGTTTTAATCGTCCTAGATTGATGGTGCACAACAATATGAAAAAAACAAAATCTCAATCTCCCCTTTTAAAGGCAACATGTGATGATGCAAAAAGTAAAGAAAGGTTTTGCCCTGCCAAGGCCAACATCACCACCTGATGCAGCAAGCATGCAGCTGATCACACGGAAGGACTTTGTAAAGGTTCTAATGGGATGCTTCACGTTGCAACAAACCCACGCTGACTCATCGAGCGATAATTGTTTGATTCCCTAATTGGATGGCGCAAGTTTGTTACCCTCTCAAAAGCGTTTGTTTCTTTCCAGGCGTGAGAACGTGTTGCATTTTGGGGCGCTTGACTGACCTAATTACCTATGCTCGTTTCTCTTCAGGGAGCTGGAGGTTATCTCCTGCCCCTGAGGCTGCACGGAACGCGGCCCTGGTTTAAACTCACCGCTTCACCTCTGCTGCCACCTGGCGGCCGTGAGCGTCAAATACACCAAAGGCTGTGGCTGCTGCCCTCTGACCTCACAAGGGCACACAAAAAGAGACAACCTTGCACAAAGTATTCGCAATGTACACTTTCACAAACTGGCGCCCCAAAACTCCCAACATGTCACCGTGTGGAACTGGTCCACGTCCATACTGGCCCTGCTGGTTGAAGCAGATTTGTCTCACACACACACACACACACACGCACACACACACGCACACACACACACGCACACGCACACACACACACACACACGGACAGGAGGTGTGTTGCAAATCTTTGTCCTGTTGTAGTAAACACTACATTTGTTCAAGTAGTACTGCACTAGCTACACACGTTGAATGGATGGGTGTACTGTATGCTGATACTGTACAATATCCCATGTCTGGCCTATATGAAATATTTCTCTACTGTATGTACGCTACCTGCTGTGCAATTACATCGTTTTTAGTTTTTAATGATGAAAAAGTCTTTTTAATAATAATAATTACCAAATGTACTTTTAACGCAGTACATATTGAAGTACAAATGATATTTTTTAAAAGGACAATTCAAATGAAAAATAAAAAATTGTTTTTAGATGTATTGGTTTTATTTTGTAAAAAGGCCATAAATAATATCACATTTTCATCTTTTTTTTTTCCCCCCTTTTTAAAATAATTGTTATTAGAAAAATTCCTGTAGTGTACAAACGTACAATAACAGCTGATGAAGCAGGAACAATAATCATAACACACTAGGTTAATCATGTTTAATAGTTTAGGAATGGAAAGTGTTTTGCTTCCATTTAGGGTCACTTTTTACAAACCTGCAAAAATGCCTTTGCCTGCGTCACCCTAAGTGGGCGTGGTTGCATCTGGGGGCGCGGCTTGCGTCGGCGGGGGCGTGGCTTAGGCAGCAAAGGTTGAGTATGAGGAGAGAGGAGAGTGTTCGCGTCATTTTGAGCGAAGGTGAGCACAGACCCACCTGTCGGGAGGAGAAGCAGCCCAAGTCTGCCTTTTCGCGCCTTTTCCTCTTTTTTCCAACATGACGGACGCGCTTCTACACAACGGCCGGAAGGAGGTTCGACGAGACGGAAACTACTTCAGGAAGGTGACGTTCTCTCCTTTCTCTCCTTGCGCGTCGGCTTCCTACAAATGCTCCGCTTGAAAGATTGACTTGTCGGCCGCTCGGGGAGACTCGAGGGACTTGTAGGAGACTTTAGGGGTCGAGGTGCGTTCAGGGACCGTCCTCGTCCAGTTTTAACGTCTGTGGTTTTTGTAATGTTCGTGGTCTGTGTGCCGGGAGTGCCTTTTGTCCAAACTTAATACCGTTTCAACATCACACAGGGGATGTAATGATGCTAGAAAGTTGTTAGCAACTCGCCGTTAGCTTCCTGTGTGTGTGCGCGTGTGTGTTTAGTGGGCTTTATTTGGGGGTTTCATCCCAAAACTGCTTGAGTGAGTAGTTTGTGCCTTGACTTCTTTGAGTGCTGGTGCGTTCAGGATCCATCCATTCATCCATTCATCCATCCATCCATTCACCCATCCATTCATCCATCAATCCATCCATTCATTCATTCATCCATCAATCAATCCATTCATCCATCAATCAATCCATTCATCCATCAATCAATCCATTCATCCATCAATCAATCCATTCATCCATCAATCAATCCATTCATCCATCCATCAATCCATTCATCCATCAATCAATCCATTCATCCATCAATCAATCCATTCATCCATCAATCAATCCATTCATCCATCAATCAATCCATTCATCCATCAATCAATCCATTCATCCATCAATCAATCCATTCATCCATCAATCAATCCATTCATCCATCAATCAATCCATTCATCCATCAATCAATCCATTCATCAATCAATCAATCCATTCATCCATCAATCAATCCATTCATCCATCATCCATTCATCAATCCATTCATCCATCAATCCATTCATCCATCAATCCATCCATTCATCCATCCATCCAAATATGTCGGTGTTTTCTGATGGGCGGGGCATCCTAGAGGTGTTAAATAATAAGGAAGTAGAAAATGGGTGTCTTCATAGGAAAGGTAGATAGCATCATGGCTAACGGTTAGACAGTGTCAGCTTCCGGTGTCTCCGGGTGTGTTTCCAGGACAGAAGGGAGGTGTGTGTTTATGGGGGGTGTGTTCTATTTTCTATTTTAAGAATGTGTGAGGTGATTGACAGGAGTCAGGAAGTGGATGGAAATTCCAGTTCAAGCACAGTGCGTGGGGGCACTGCCCCACCCCTAGGCAGCGAGCTGATGGGTCCTGCCCCGGAATATTTTTCTTGTTTTGCGTAGTTAGTCAGAAAAATGTCATTTAAACAATATTACACTCCCGCTATTTATTTTGATATTTTATTTACAAAATATTTCAAACGTGTCATTTATTATTTTTTCAAACTAAATAGACAGCTGCATTGTGTATTGTGTACTCCTGTATTGTGTATTGCAGTATTGTGTACTCCTGTATTGTGTATTGCAGTATTGTGACGTATTTTAGCACGAATCACTCGCCTGCCTAGAAGGGGATGACTCAATCCTTGCCTCACTCCTCCCCCTCGCCCTCGCTGTGTCCGCCATGATGTCACTTACTTTGTGTCGCACAAATAGGGAGGCCATGACACACACACACACACACACACACACACACACACAGCCATTGACAGGACACTTCATTAGGTACATATGGCTAATGCCATCATTTATTAGGGCCGCACACGGAGATGTTTTGATGATAAGATTTGTTGTTGTGATTATGGGAAAAATGGCATCAGTAAAGTTTGAAATGTTGACGTTTTGAAAAACCATTAGCCCATGCTGCTGGTTTCACAGAACTTCACCAAATTTGGTGGAGTCATCCATCAGGACAGCACGCACGAAAAAGTCTCAAGCACCCGTGTTGTACAATAAGCAGGAAGTCGGCCATTTTGGTTTTCAATTTTGGCCAAAAACCTGGGCTTGTTTTTCAGCGAGGAACTTTGAGGAGAACAAATGAAAATGGCGGATGCTGGACAGACGAGTAAAGTTATGTTCTGGAGGATTTGGGGTTGTTCCATAAGATGTGGGCAGGGCATGGCAGCTAACTGATGACATTAATAACGCCGTGCCTCAAGATCTTCGTGTCTCCCTTCCTGGATTAGTCTAAGCACCAACCAGAACACGCGTAAGCGCCCACCTAAATGGACCCTGTTATTGCTGCACCGCTGATAGATACTTTATTCATCTCCTGAGACATTTCATGTTCTAACAACACAAGAGTGAATTTCCACCTTGTCCTGCCCATCAAGATACTTTGATGTTTCTTGGCTGTTCCCAGTGAGAGACTCTCTGCCGGGCAAGCACGTTGTGCTCCTTCATCCCAATGAGGCCTTTGTGTCCCCCAATCCCCTTGGGAACGCCGTCTGGATGGAGCCTTCCTGTGCCTGCCAGAAGCTTTTAGCCTGGCCCAGCCGCCCCAGGCAGAGCACGATGGCACCATGAGTGGCATGCACTGTTTGATGCCATCTTAGTCTTGCTGCCTGCTATTGTTTCGTGGTGTTTGGGAACGCCTGGCACCAAACGCTCTTCTTATTCATCTGGCATCCAGAACCACAAACACAAAATTGCCAACATATGTCTCGGCCCGCTCCACTTACTAGAGCTCAGAAGCAACACGCTTCTTTTTCTTGTGGGAAATGAACCAGCGAGCTGACTGAGTCACGCAGCTTCTGGAGAAGGTGCTGGCTCACGCCGGGCCGGGCTTGCTTTCATAACCGGGTCGTGATGGGTCCGGCCATTCAGCCGATGAATGATTGACTGGTTGATGCTCATGAAAACGGACTGCACTCTTTGTGTTTCGCCATAATTGTTTGGGAGAATTGCTGCACTTTGGGAGCGTGCCATCATGGGGGGGTAATCGGGTCAGCCCTGTTGTGTGGCCCAATGGGTGACCCCTCGGCTCACAATGTAGCTTCATGTTTTTAGTCACTGAGGAGTGAGACGTCTGCTGGGGAGATTTTGGATTTACAACCTCAGAAGTCCAACCCATTCGGAAATGTAGGGAATAGGAATAATCTGTTACAGGGTGAAACCGTGGACAACAAAAACCCCTAACAACTGTAATGGCAAGTGGAAAGAAAGTTCATCGCTATTAATGATAACCCTTTTGCTCACGGTGACAAATATTTAATATTCAACTCTTTGAATGGCCATACAAGTGTAAAAAGAAGTTAAAATGTAAAAACAGTCAAAAGCTTAATTTTGACTCAATTGATAAAGATATTGTGCAACATCTGAACCTGGTGAATTGTCCTTACAAGTGTAAAAAGAAGTTTGGCAGTGTTAGTATTCTAATGTCAAAATTGTAAGAAGCTCTTCTTTGGCTTAAACGACGAAGGCACAAAATAACATTTTTATAATTATGTTATTATAGTATAGTAATGTAATAAAGCAATATTTTTATATAGTAATATTATCATATCTTGTCATATGGTAGTATTATGGTCATATGGTAGTAATAATGTCATATTGTAGTATTGTCATATGTAATATTATTGTCGACCAGTCCAGGGTGTACTCTGTCTCCTGCCCAAAGTAAGCTGGGATAGGCTCCAGCATACCCGCGACCTTAATGAGGATAAGCGGTATAGAAAATGGATGGATGGGTCATATTATTGTCATATGTAATATTAATGTCATATGGTAATATTAATGTCATATGGTAATATTAATGTAATATGGTAATTTTATGGTCATTTGGTAATTGTCATATGGTAATATTAATGTCATATGTAATATTATGGTCATATGGCGGTATTAATGTCATATGGTAATATTATTGTCATATGGTAATTGCCATATGGTAATATTATTGTCATATGGTAATATTATTGTCATATGGTAATTGCCATATGGTAATATTAATGTCATGTGGTAATATTATGGTAATATGGTAATTGTCATATGTAATATTATGGTCATATGGTAATATTATTGTCATATGGTAATATTAATGTCATCTGTTATATTATGGTCATATGGTGGTATTAATGTCATATGGTAATATTATTGTCATATGGTAATTGCCATATGGTAATATTAATGTCATATGGTCATATTATTGTCGACCAGTGCAGGGTGTACCCTGCCTCCTGCCCAAAGTAAGCTGGGATAGGCTCCAGCATACCCGCTACCCTAATGAGGATAAGCGGTATAGAAAATGGATGGATGGGTCATATTATTGTCATATGTAATATTATGGTCATATGGTGGTATTAATGTCATATGGTAATATTATTGTCATATGGTAATAGCCATATGGTAATATTAATGTCATATGGGAAAAGGACATGTTACTTTGTATAAGTCAAACAATACAAGCCATCTTTTTCTTAAAGACTGCCGGAATTCCAGCTTGTGCAAATTTCGGGGCGTTGTGTTTGTTCCACTTCAGTGCAAGTAGTAAGAATAAAGTATTAATAGTGTATTAGTCATGTGACCAGCATATTACCATGTCCAGTCGGAACAAAGTCATCAGCTGGCGTCGCTTCTTCCCATCAGGCTCAACATTTGGAATGTAGTTGAGCGTGTGCTGGCGCGTGGAAGAACATAACGATGTGTTCACTGACCTCTCCCTCGCTGGATAAGGCTGAGGAGAGCCAGACTTTCCTTGGTGTTAATGTTTAATGGCTGTGTTTGCACACCATCACTTCACTTACACTGGGTGTTCCCAGCCAGGATAGTTGGAAAGAACATTGTGTGTGTGTGCGTGTGGGTGGTAATCATGTGACTCCCAGTGCTGCTGCCGTGAAATGCAGGAAGGATGTTGCAGGTGGTGCAGAGGAAACCCTTCAAAAGCAAGACAGGCATCACGTATGGGGCGCTTGCTGTGATGTCCTGCCATCTTTAACAATCCTAAGTGTAAAAAGAAGTTGGCCGCCATTTATAATTACAAGGGCTAAACCCGATGACCAAAATCATATTTTTATTGCAATCTCGAGTAGTTAATAATTAAACATACCAAAAGTCACCGTTAACTCCAACGCTGATGCGATGAGGTCACGCAAGTGTAAAAATAAGTTAACCCAATTCATATTTTACATGAACCAAGATTTTCCAAAAATGACAATTTAGTTTTGTTTGTTTCTCATTTTACTTATAACTTACAAACAACAACTTTTTAGAAAATATTGAAACTTTATGCGACTAAAAGGACACTTTTTTCCTCATAATTTACGACTTTTCTTGTCCGATTTAAACTTTGTTCTCAATATTTTGATTTTGTTCTTATAAAATGACTTGCTGATGTTTCCATTTTTATTGCTGTTTAGTTTTCTTGTTAAATTATGGTTTTAAAATGCAGCCCAGACTGCACTTTGGGCACCCCTGACTTAAAGAATATGCTGGTAGGGGATGTGTGGTGAGGATATTTTACGGCGAAGCATGTGACCTGCTGTGCTGAGCACATCCTGTCTGCAGCTCTGGAGTGGCGGTGGCGGCGGCGGCGTGGAAAGGAAATGACTTTCCCGTATTTCCCGTGTTTGTATGTGAGGAAGTGCGACTCACATTTGAACATCATTATGCTGGCCTAGCTTGTTCACAAAATGATCAACATGGATGGTATTTTAAGATGTGTAGCAAAGCCTTTTTTAAATGCAAAGTTGGCCATGGGGTAGGTTCAGCTAGCTTGGTTTTCATTTCTGATGCCATTAGATGACCCAACCCTAAAAGTCAACATCTTTGCAAAGTTCTTCAGTCCTTTTGTCTTTTGTTTTGCAGGGTTGCAACCCGTTGGCCCAGACGGGCCGCAGCAAACTGCAGACGGAGCGAGCCAGTCTCAACCAGCAGATCATCAAACAGATGAGGATGCGGGCCGGCGCTGAGAACCTGCTCAAGTAAGACACTGAAAAAATAGAATTTAGAGGCGTCAGAGCAGGCCGGGTCGTCGTTACATGAGAAGATTTCCGGGATGGTCACGTTTGTACATTCTTCTGGCTCCCTTCCTCTGTGGCCCCGTCACAAATCGAGTTCTAGGGTGGGGCGGGTAGCAACAATCCTGATGGACATACCTGAAACAAACCGCTTGTCCTCTCTAATGGCTGCCGGTATGCTGGAGCCTATCCCGGCTGTCCTCAGCCAAGAGGCGGGCACAACCTGGACAGGTCACCGGCCAATCACAAGGCACTTAGAGACAACCATTTTCACCTCGGAAGCATCCTTTTCATTTGGGTGAGGAAGTGTTCCCAGACCCAACTAGAAACTTCAAATCCAACAAAAGACTTGCTCGGTGTCTCGGGGCGGCGGGCCTGCGATGGAGAGAGCCAAGCAAACCAGCACACATTTATGTGCTCCACAGAGGGCGGGGCCACTTAAGCATAAGACTGCAGTGCGCGGAAAGAACCCACAAATCAAACTCCTCACAGAGAGCTGCTAACCACTAGGTCGCCGCGCTTTTGTAAAAAGATTCACCAAAACTTTGCCTGCTTTTCATACTGTCTTGCTTTTTGCACGTAACCAACTCCGTTTGTTCTGCTCCGTATCCCTCCACCAAACTCAAGCGCTGCTGTCTCACAGCTAAATAACCTGCCATGGGGACAAAAACAAGTTTGATGAATAAGGTGCATTCCATCTCACCGGGAACTACGCATCAACAATAAGTTGCATTCTTTTGTCATTGATGATCATTTTGCATGCAAAACTGTAATTATACTCTAAAATCTGTCCTACGGTTGCATCGGAGCGCATCATTTCCTATGGAAAAATGCCTCTTTTGTTTGGAAGAAGTTGATTAGAAAAACGAAATGCCCAAGATTTTCTAGCAGGAAGACGCTTTGATAAGCCGTGGTGACGTTTTGTACACCACATGCCTGAATGGGTAAAATAAGCGTAGCACGCAAGTGTAAAAATAAGCCCAACAGCTGCACCTCATCTTTGTTGTTCTGAGTGTAAAAAAGCAAAAGTCAGCTATTGTTAACATTAGGCAGGCGTGATGCACGTCACTCATTTACTCACAAGTGTAAGAAATGGGTGGTGATGTTAAAAAGGTAAAGCATGTTTAGTATTTGGCAGGAACTCGGTCTGAGGACTTGGCTCATGTTTACATCCACGACCTCAGCATCAAGTCTGCAGGACGTTTCAAAGCAATGGAAAGCCTCCTCTTCCTCGCCTGGGCTTTGTCGTGGGAAAGCAAATCGACAGCCCAAGAGGGCGCCATAACCTGTGACTGTCATGCGGCCCACTTTCCCCACAGCTGGAATTCCTGAACCGATGCTGTCCCAGTGATGGTTGGTCCTTTTCCCTCAGCCACCCATAGCTGCCCAGTGCCCGCAGCATTCGCGCAGCCCTAAGATTATGATGCCACCACCGCCATGTTAGGCAGTAATGTCTGTTTGTTGACGTGTTTTCAGCAGCTGTTAATTGCATAGTGCTGTGCAAGCTGCACACTTGCTACTTTAAACCTATCCAGGTTTTGCTCTTCTAGCACACTATTGGGCAAGAGGGGGTTGGGACATGTGTACAGGTGAAATTGGACTACGGTAAGTAAGAGAACGTTTGGCCTGCTTGGACGGACTTCCTTGTGTGTTTCCGTGTGTGTGTGCGTGCGTGCATGTGTGTGTTGATAAAGGGAATGTGTGTTTTGCCAGCTTCCTGTCTGCTTTCTCACATTCCAGCAGTGCTTCACGTAGTCTGCCCTGCTGAGGGGCAAATGAACGTTTTCTCCGTGTGGCAAGCACATACAGTACTTGTACAGTACTTGTACAGTACTTGTACAGTACTTGCACAGTACAGGATTGTATGTACCACCACAGTGTACATGCTTTTTGCTTTCAAATCATCTTCTGTGTGTGCATGCGCTGTGCAGTCGTTGTTGCATTTATTTCTGCTGCTGCTGCATTCCTCCTGTCCACCAGCAGCAGGTAAATCCGTCTGGTCGGACCAGTTAGTCTTTATCGTCTCCTGTAAAGAAAGGATGTCTCTCTCACTTGTCTGTCAGTATCGGGCTCCGTGTTTTCCTGTGTGCACGGCCAACAAAAACAAAACCACAGACAAAATGTCTACTGGCAAACATGGCATGTCTAATTATTGTGCTCCCTGGTATATTTCCACATGAGGGAACCAACTATGTCTTCAGCCTATGTCTGTGTGCCTTACAAGAGGTGGTAACTGAAGCAGTGGAAGCAGAATTGATGAATTAAGAAGCTACAAGTACAAGAATATCTCAGGTACAAGAGCACCTGCAAAATATGGTGCATTTCAGTACTCATCAAAATACCTCTTTTTGACATACGCCTCATCCCCCCTTTAAACGCCCCTGGTGATTATTACGTTAGACTAGATTCAGCTCCAGGATCGTTTCCTTCTCTCTTCGATTGCCATTGTTCACTCGTGATAGCTAACAAGCTGAATGCACAATCAAGGTTTAAATATGCCCCACATACTTATCATATTCGGTATGTACAGTATACGTATGCTTTGTAGTATATAGGCATGTCCATCCATTTTCTTCCGCTTATCCGAGGTCGGGTCGCGGGGGCAGCAACCTAAGCAGGGAACCCAGACGTCCGTCTCCCCGGCCACTTCGTCCAGCTCTTCCCAGCGAATGCTGAGGCGTTCCCAGGCCAGCTGAGAGACATAGTCTCTCCAACGTGTCCTTGGTCTTCCCCGAGGCCTCCTACCGGTTGGACGTGCCCTGAACTCCTCCCCAGAAAGGCGTTCGGGAGGCATCCTAACCAGATGCCCGAGCCACCTCATCTGGCTCCTCTCAATGCTGTTCTACTCCGAGTCTCCCGGATGACAGTGCTTCTCACCCTATCTCTAAGGGAGAGCCCAGCCACCCTGCGGAGAAAACTCCTTTCGGCCGCTCGTACCCACCATCTTGTCCTTTCGGTCACTACCCAAAGCTCATGAGCATAGGTGAGGGTAGGAACGTAAATCCACCGGTAAATCGAGAGCTTTGCCTTTTGGCTCAGCTCTCTTTTCACCATGACAGACCGGTGCAGAGTCCGCATCACTGCAGACGCCGCACCAATCCGCCTGTCCATCTCACGTTCCATCCTTCCATCACTCGTGAACAAGACCCCGAAGGTACTTAAACTCCTCCACTTGAGGGAGGACCTCATCCCCGACCCGGAGATGGCACTCCAGCCTTTCCCGGGTGAGAACCATGGACTCGGACTTGGAGGTGCTGATTCTCATCCCAGCCGCTTCACACTCAGGTGTGAACTGGTCCAGTTAGAGTTGAAGGTCACTGCTCGATGAAGCCAACAGGACCACATCATCTGCAAAAAGCAGAGATCGAATCCTGTGGCTACGAAACTGAAACCCCTCAACACCCTGGCTGCGCCTAGAAATTCTGTCCATGAAAGTAGTGAACAGAATCGGTGACAAAGGGCAGCCCTGGCGGAGTCCAACCCTCACTGGAAACGTGTCCGACTTATTGCAGGCAATGCGAACCAAACTCTGACACCGGTCATACAGGGAACGAACCGCCTGGATTAGGTGGTCCGATACCCCATACTCCCAGAGCACTCCCCACAGTATTCCCCGAGGAACACAGTCGAAGGCCTTCCCCAAGTCCACAAAACACATGTAGACTGGTTAGGCAAACTCACCCTCAGGGACCCTGCCGGGAGTATAGCGCTGTTCCACAGTTCCACGACCAGGACGAAAACCACACTGCTTCTTTGATTTGATATCCGCGGATCCTCCTCTCCAGAACCCCTGAATAGACCTAACCGTGTCGGTAGGATTGAGGAGGTCTTTAAAGTATTCCCTCCACCGGTCCACAACATCTTGAGTTGAGTTCAGCAGCACATCGTCCCCACCATACACGGTGTTGACTGTGCACTGCTTCTACCTCCTGAGACGGTGGATGGTGGTCCAGAATTTTTTTGAAGCCATCTGGAAGTCGTTTTCCATGGCCTCTCCGAACTCCTCCCATGTCCGGGTTTTTGCCTCAGCGACTGCCAGAGCTGCAGACCGCTTGGCCTTCCGGTACCTGTCAGCTGCCTCCAGAGTACCATGGGCCAAAACGGCCTGATAGGACTTTTTCTTAAGCCTGACGGCATCCCTCACCACTGGTGTCCACCGACGGGTTCTGGGATTACCACCACGACAGGCACCGACCACCTTACGGCCACAGCTCCGATCGGCCGCATCGACAATGGAGGCACGAAACATCGCCCACTTGGATTCAATGTCTGCTGCCTCCCTCGGAACTTGGTCAAAGCTCTCCCGTAGGTGGGAGTTGAAACTCCTTCTGAGAGGGAACCCTGCCAGGCGTTCCCAGCAGACCCTCACAATGCGTTTGGGTCTGCCAGGTCTGACCGGCATCCTCCCCCACCATCGGAACCAACTCACCACCAGGTGGTGATAGGTTGACAGCTCCGCCCCTCTCCTCACCCGAGTGTCCAAAACATGTGGCGCCAAGTCCGACGACGACACAACCACAAAGTCAATCATCAAACTATATAGGCATGTTTTAGTACATTCTATGCCTTGGTAGCAGGTATTTGCAATCTTTTTACTGAATTTGTGTCCACGAGAAAATTAGCCTATTTTTGGAGAAAAAAAGACAATTTATTTTGCACACAAATCTGCAAAAACCGAATTAGAAAAGTGTGGGGATGAAAACAGCATTGTGATTCATGAAATGACCTCCACCATGAGTATCGCTTACTTTGCCATCGATTATTTGTTTGTTTGGCATCAGTGGCACATGTATCAAGGAAGAAGTTGTTAAATGATGGTGCAAATCTCCACAAAGGTCAGGATACACAGATTACGGGTTAACATATTTGGTTCGGGTTATCATATTAGGTACGGGTTATCGGGTACGGGTTATCATATTAGGTACGGGTTATCGGGTACGGGTTATCATATTAGGTACGGGTTAACAGGTACGGGTTATCGGGTACGGGTTATCATATTAGGTACGGGTTGCAGCCAGAAGAGAAGCTTTTTAGAGAGCGAGAGTGACCTTCTCCTTCTTTAGCCATGCAGTATGTTCTTCCGCCACACACGTCCTCCTACCAGTTCTCCTCATGTCGCCGAACCCGACAGCTTAGGTCCAAGCCAGGATTTACCTGTGATGAATGCATTTCCTCCTTTTGGTCGTTACAGTCCACTTGCATGGAGGTCAAGGGGCAGATAGGGCTGCCGTGAATCAAGGTAGTTGGCAGCCATTTTGTACCCTAATTACAGGAGTGGGGGGGCTGCTGGTTGCTGGCTGGTCGCCATGGTTGCAAGCCGCCGAAGCCCCAGTGAGTTAGCGAGCGAGCAGCAAACAAGCGTTCATTCTTCCCAGATGACCGTGCGCTGTATGTGGAGCTTCCCTGATTAGAGGGTCGGTGATGCCACACGCAGGCTGTGATTGACGGCAGCGACAGGTGATGCGGCGGGAAGCGATACCGCCGCCATGCCTCCCGTATCAGCAGCAAACACAAAGCATGTCGACGGCGTTTATCTACGCTGACACGCGTGACGTATACATTTCATGCTTATCTGTACCGTGCAAAGTCACGATCCTTCTCAGCAGAAGGATCTGGCGAGTTTTTACACACATGGATCCCTGCAGCTTTTTGCATTACTGCTAATACCGCCTGCAGCATTCACAAAAGTGTAAAAAGAAGTTCAGCATTGTTCCAATTAGAGCCGATGTAGTAGTCATATTCATTTGCAAAGGATTTACAGAATGAAATATACAGTATGTATTATATACTGTACGTATAATATACAGTATGTATTATATACAGTATGTATTAAAGAGATTTACAAAACAAGATATACAGTAAGGTTGGAAAGACAAACTATCATGGAGTCTGTATTACTACTTCATACGAGAAAAAGTACTGCAATAGTGTTTGTGCTTGTAGGAAGACAGTCACTGGTAGTTTTTTATGACAGCTTTTATTTTCTTTACACAATTAAGACAGTATGCAGCAAATGGTGCTCTTATTTTGAAGGCCGGAAGTGTGTTTTGTGTGTGTTGAGAATGTGTCTTATTAGTTAACGCAGCAGAGTGCAAGAAAAAACGTGCCTACCTTTCACAACAACATCTGAGTAATAGAACTTTTTAAAGCGCATGAAGAGCTAGATAAAGCTGCTTCATGCTGAGCACTCAGTGGACTTACAGTACACAGGAAATCATGTAAATCCAGTATATCCGCTCCAGACCCAAAAGTATTACCACAAATACATGTATTGGGAATAATTACAGTAATAATATCAACTATATTATTGTATAGTGTTAAACATTGCAAAAATAATGATACATGATGAAAGGATGTGGAATTCATGCAATCGTGTCTCTCACCCTTTTTTCCGGTTGTTGGCGCTCATCTTTCTTTGGCCCCGTGGCGGGTTTTTTAGCAGCTGCACTCACTCAACACATGCACGGGCAGCGTGTGAGGTGCTTGTTCGGGCAGTGGACTAGTTTTTTACGTGCAATACCGCCTGAAAACCAGGACGGTGTGCAAAAAGAAGGGAGGATTTCAGTAAAAAGTTTTTATGAACACTGAGTTTTGACTGTATTTACAATTTAAAGCAGAGCAAAGACCTAGCAAACGGGGGATTGTATGTACTTAAAATGCAGTTATTATTGCTTTTTTGGGGACTTAATAAAAAAACTCCAGGAGGTTGCCTACAGCCACAGTTGCCCTGGCACTATTAAGAGGTTGTGGCTGTTGTTTGCTTTGTAAATCCAGGAGAGCCTGCCGTAACCGACTAGAGGCATCCATTGGAGCATGTATGCTATGTTAGCTTTGCAAAAACAACAACCAAAGCTTTGATGATTCCTTTTCCTCTTCCACTTAATGAATCCACTTTTTAGCAGGACTCCAAAAAGTGTTGAGAGGCTGATGAGCTGCAAGGTTTAACGCTGAAGATGCAAAGAAAGAGACAGAAACGTGAAGCGTTTGCGGGAAAGGAGGCTCAGCTGACAGCAGCGCAGAGTGACGCAGGCGTGCGGTTCACATAATAACACATCTGACTGCTCCTCTTACGTGCGTGCACAGGGCGACCTCCAACAACAAGGTCAAAGAGATGGTGTTGCTGGAGCTGAGCTACGTCAACTCCAACCTGCAGCTGCTCATGGGACAGCTGGAAGGACTCAACAGCTCCGTGGAAGTCTACCAGGGCAGCCAGTGAGTAGCAGCTAACACACATGCATGCACGGCCGCACGCTAAAGGTCACGGAGGCCCAGTGCTGCCCCCTGCGGTCGCATGGACTCCCTCGGCTGAAACATTTCAGGAATATTTTGCTCGAATGATTACAGTTTTATTGCATTACTTCAACACATACTGTAGCTACCCGGACGACATATGATCACCTGGATGATATGGCTTCTTTTGGACAACAACAACAACAACAACAACAACAACAACAACAATAATAACAGTGCGTGTTTGCATAGTATCACACACACTGTACTGACGGCAGCCGCTGCATGCAAGGTTCAAGGAGTCTTTATTGTCCCCTGTGGGGCAAATCGCTTTGCAGCCAGCAGTAACAGAACAGTCACACAATCCAAGAGTAACAACATATCAACAATAAACAACAACAATCAGGTAAAAGCACCAACAGTCCAACAACGTCTTCCAACAAATATACAAACAGAAATACTCCATCTTTAAACTAAGCCACACAGACTAAATGTAACCTCCAACACGCTTGGAGATGTCGCTTCTGGCACTGTCTGATAAATCTCTCTCTCTCTCTCTCACACACACACACACACTTGTTGTATTTCAACTGGCTGGGCTGGTTTGGTGACAAAGGAGCGAGACTCACTGAAACCACCAGTTCAACCTGCAAAGTCACATGATAAGCATCCATTGTATTGTGTGTGTGTGTGTGTGAAGTAGGGTGTGGCCAGGAAATGAATGCATTTCTGCCCTATGCTTATTTGAGGCTTAGTGAGAACAAAGGGTGGTTCATACTTAGAAGAAAGCATCAAGTCCGAAATGCTTTGACTCTCGAATTACTAATAGTTGAGAAATACAGCCGTACCTCAGTTAACATCCGCCCCGGTTAACATCCGACATTTTTGCTCACATTTTGCCTCGGCTTGTGTTTTTGCCCGCTCGGTTAGCGTGCAATTCAGTTTGTTTACACGGCCATCTTGGATCACACCGCAAGACAAAATCTCACTAACGTAGCTGACCCTGAGCTACGGCAGCCTGTAAGGCACACATGGTACGTGTACTGTAATGCAACGAAACGAGCAAAACAATGGACCCTGACCAAGCCTAGTCCGCTACCTCCCCCTTTGCAAAACTCTGTAAAAGTGATGTCGGCCATGTCTCCATTACATATGTCATGTTTGTGGCATCGCCTTTTGCAGGTAAAACTGCACGTTAAAAAGCCTTTTACTGCCTCACCAGTGCACTAATTGCCAAAAAAGCATCGTGTTTAAATATTCATTTATTTGTCATTGTATTGTTTCTATTCTTCTGTTTTTATTTTGTTCAAATGTTTGGTTGTCTGGACTTTCTATGGGAACATTTGCTTTGGTTAGAGTCTGGAACGGATCCATGATGCTGACCAAGACGCCTGTGTACTGTATACAGTATTAGCATCTAGCACATCAATATGCGGAGGCAACGGTACCAGTAGATGGTGCTTAGCTGTTATGGGAGAAGAATGTGAGTATCATTGGATATCATTTCTACTGAATTGCCCGTCCGAAAATAATTGCAAATAATGGATGCAGCCATAAAACGCCTAAAAATAAAAAGAAACCTTTTCTCCCGAGGTCCACATGCTGAAAAGTCAAACGGGAAGGACTTTTATCATTTTGAAAGCAGCCATGCGGATGTTTTCCTATTTAAGGGAAAGCTGTGAGTGACAAAGCGTATTATTAGTATTAGCCTTCTCTCCTTACACGCTTTTTTTCTTTATTTTTGCTAATCTTTCAACACTTGTGATGACTATTGTAACTTAACAGATCTTCCTACTTTTGTTTACGTTTTTCAGCTTTCCTTTTTAAGGAAAAGTGTACTTTTTGCGCTAGAAAAGTAGTTCTTTGGTGTTAATATCACCAATAATAACAATGTGGCTGCAGCTCACATGATGTAAGGGGAGCCTTGTTGCCGCTTTGTGGGGGTTTTTCAGAAGGCAGGATAGGTGTGTCCCATGATGTGCATTCTCAGCTGCCTCTTTGTGCCTGTTTTTATTTCTTTACATTGCACCAAATAGAGAAAGATGTTTTTGTTCATGTCTTACATAAAGATGGTGGAGAATGGGGCAAAAATTCCCTCAAAATGTGCATTTTTAGGACTTTATTCCAATATTTGGGAAAAATATAGAATTACTGCTCTTTTTTCATTCTTTTTATTTTTATTTTCTTGTTTTGTTGTATTTTAGATGGTGCCCAGGGCCAATTGAAAAAAACTACTGCAGGTTGTGAATTCACTTAAGAAGAAGGCAAACGCATGAAAAGCTTAGAGAATACCGTAACATACGTACAAAACAAGCAGCTTAAAATGAGAAAATAGAACATTAAATTTTTGGAGTTGCACTGGATTTTGGGGGATTTGCTCACACAACTTTTTATGATCTTTTTCTTCAATTTGGATCTTCTGAGCGCGGTGGCTGCCGGGCTCCTTGAGAGGAAGTGGATCATAAACTGTGACTTTGAAGTACTTTTCATTAAGAGAGTTTTCTTCCTAATAGTTTTCCCCCTCGAGGCCTCCAAGCCTTTCCTCACACGACTCGACTCGACTATGGAACACTTGAAACCTCTCGAAACCATCTGTCCCACACCCCCACACGCGAACACACGTTGCAACAACGCTGGACTCAAGGCAATGGATGTTGTGTAAAGGTTGCTACGGTAACAGTAACGAGGACCATGGAGACAAATGGGCTTGAAACCGAGGACATCATTGCAGCATTTAGTTATATTTGATGATTTTATGATTCAGTTGTGAGCCAAACCTACTGATGGCTTCGTAACAACCCGACTACGGCTGACTCCTACAACGACAAGCCCTCATTAGTTTGCATTTATTTGCCAGACATCTGTGTTCTGCGTTGTCACGACTTGGATACTTTAAAAGTGGCTTTAATGGCTCAGCACACGAGCATAAATCCGCGTGCACGTGTGTGTGCTGGTGTGTGTCCGCGGGCGCCACGCATGCGTGCGTCAGCAGGAACATGGAGCTCACTACCCAAGAATCCGCAAGACCACATTATTGTCTCCTGTTAATACTTCTTCCAGCTGGGCCACGGATCAACTTTCTTAAAAGTCACAAAATTGTTTTGGATTTAGATGAAAAAAAGCAGCATCTTAAAAAAAGATAACAAATGGACCATAAGAAATACTGCAGATGGCGCCACCATAACTGCTTGATTACTTTCAATGTTTTGTTTTAACATCCTGAAATGTCACACTCACGCCAAAACAATGTCAAAGGTCATCCAAGGGTAAAAGTAAGTTATCATTTTAAAATATAAAAACAATAAAACAAACAACTGCAGTGTTTCCCTCACCGTCATTTGGACCGCCACAAATAGATTTGGCGCTACCTGTTCACCCTCGCACATACAGTGGTGTGAAAAAGTATGTGCCCCCTTCCTGACTTTTTATTCTTTGTCACACAAAATGTTTCTGATTATCAAACACATTTTAATATTAGTCAAAGATAACACAAGTAAACACAAAATGCAGTTTTGAAATGAATGTTTTTATTATTTAGGGAGAAAAAAGTAATTGCCCCTGCACCTAATAACTGCTTGGGCAGCCTTAGCAGCAATAACTGCAATCAAACGTTTGCCATAACTTGCAACAAGTCTTTTACACGCTCTGGAGGAATTTTGGCAGAATTGTTGTCATTCAGCTTTATTTGAGGCTTTTCTAGCATGAAGCGCCTTCTTAAGGTCATGCCACAGCATCTCCATGGGATTCAGGTCAGGACTTTGACTAGGCCACTCCGAAGTCTTCATTTGGTTTTTCTTCAGCCATTCAGAGGTGGATTTGCTGGTGTGTTTTGGGTCATTGTCCTGCTGCAGCACCCAAGATGGCTTTAGCTTGAGTTGACCAACAGATGGCCGGACCTTCTCCTTCAGGATTTTTTGCTAGACAGTAGAATTCCTGCTTCCATCTATCCCAGCAAGCCTTCCAAACAAGCCCAGACCATCACACTACCACCACCATATTTGACTGTTGCTATGAAATGCTGTTACTTTTACGCCAGATGGAACGGGACACGCACCTTCCAAAAAGTTCTACTTTTGTCTCGTCAGTCCGCAGGATCTTTTCCCAAATTTTGTGTTCAATTATGTTCTCTTTGACATTTAAGAATAAAAAGTCAGGAAAGGGGGCAAATAGTTTTTCACACCACTGTAAACCTATTGTAATGGGACCGTCTGTACAGTAGATGGCATGTACAGTAATCCCTCGTTTTTTGCACTTCCACGATACATGAATTTCTGCAAAGTAGGATTTAATATTGAGAGAATATTTTAATAGTTAAAGCATAGAAAAGCAGTTCATGCCCGAGGCTGCAGGCAACCATGAAAGAATGATGATTTATTGATTGAAAACAGGTGACGGAGTGAGCTGTCCTACTGTATTCGACCCCTCTTGGTAGTCTTTAGCGGTTAATTGGTTCCAGATTGACCCTCATTATTACGTTTCCATGAGGGTTGGATGTTTAATGAATGGAATATTTTTATAGTCAGAGCATAGAAAACCTGTTTATGATTTTCTAAATATGGTTTTTAACATTATTAGAGCCCTGTAGACATCAAGTAACACCCCTATAATCTACTTTACACTCCTATTAAATACACTTTTTGTGTTTTTTACTCGCGTTTCTCCTCTCCCACGTGATTCCTCCCTGCTACGTCAGCCATGATGTCACAATTTGCATGAGCTATACGGTGTCCGTGTTCTTCCCACGGGACTGAGTGCTCGTGTCCTCAGGTGCAGATAAGAAGACAAGCAGCGCCTGTACTCTGTGCTGGGACTGCACGTGCAAGATTCTGCATGGGAATGATGAACAGGGAACCTGAAATACAAGATCAGTCTTCAGGAAGGGGACGTCAGAAGCAGGTTTTTATTCTCAGCACAGACCGGACTCAGCTGGTTTTTGGTGGGAGCTCACATGCGTGGAGCGACAGAGATACACATACTTGCTGTGCTTCTCCGCTTTTTTACATGACCACAACCTTCAATCAGCTGAAGCAGGAAGGCTAACGTGCGGTAAAGAAGCTTACCATAGCAGAAGGCACATCTCCAGCATACAGTATGAATATTTTTGCAAATGCTTCATGACCAGTGGTGCCCCTTCATGAAGTCATGGCTTTGTAATGCAGTGCAGGCTTGATGGGGTGTAAACAAGATCCTTCAGGCTCTGCTTTGTGTCTTCTACGCAGTAGTGAGGGTGTGTGTGTGTATGCATGCATGCCTGCTGCTGACAGCTTTATCAGAGCAGATATCCTCTCTGAGGCCCAGGACGTGCAGTCCAAGCAGAGATTGCGGTACATCCGCTGTAACTGTCAGTGCGCCGCACGGATGAACTCATCAAGGATTCATAGAGGCGGCAAACGCTGGAATGCCTTCTTATCGGGAAGTGATGAATGCATTGGAGGAGTTGTTGACCGCTTCTGAGGTTGCAGGGTAAAGCATGGCTGCCAAGCAGAAAGAATATCACGCTAATGAACACTTGATAGATTCTCCCATCTCAATAGGAGATAAAAAATTCACAACAAAAGAAATAAATGGACGAAAAATGGCTGGATTACACCCGATTTGCTGGGCCCACATTAACAAGACTTTGTGGACCTTTAAAGCAGGCAGTCCGAAATGTGGCCCACGGCAGTAATTCTTAAAATACTAAGTTGCAATAAAAAGAATAAACTCGCAATATTATGAGGATTAATGGCGTCATTTTTGCTGCGTAAAGTTCAAATATTCAAGCTAATGGACATTCTTTTTTAAATGTTTATTTTTGGAAAATTACTATTAATATTTTGACAAAGTCATAATTATGAGAAGAACAAAGCTGAAATAGTTGACGTGTGATGCAGTTTTACTGTAATAAACATTATAAATCTGTACTTTTTAAACTTAGCATGCATGTAGCCGTGACGGTGCACAAGCCAGTGTCTTATTGTGGCGGTCCCAAGCCCGGATAAATACAGACGGTTGTGTCAGGAAGGGCATCCGATGTAAAACTTTGCCAAACCAGAACATGCGAATCAGACAAATGACTTCCATGATCGGACGTGGCCCGGGTTACAAAGCCCGCCACCGGTGCTGTTCACCGACAGGGTGCCGGTGGAAACTGGATTACTGTTGGTCAAAGAAGGAGAGGAGGAAGGTGTGTCCGTAGGAGGAGAGAGAAGAGGAATGCTAAGAACGAGAACTAAGAGTTGGGACTTTGAATGTTGGAACTATGACAGGAAAAGGTGGAGAATTAGTTGACCTGATGCAGAGGAGGAAGGTAGACATATCGTGTGTCCAGGAGACCAGGTGGAACGGTAGCAAGGCTAGAAGCTTAGGAGCAGGGTTCAAGCTGTTCTATCATGGTGT
>QODF01000191.1:912351-929334 GCA_024372805.1 Oostethus manadensis
TGAGTGGTTAGCACATTGGCCACACAGTCAGGGGATCTGGAAGACCTGGGTTCAAATCTCCGTTGGGCATCTCTGTGTGGAGTTTGCATGTTCTCCCCGTGCGTGTGTGGGTTTTCTCCGGGTACTCTGGTTGCCTCCCACATTCCAAAAACATGCATGTTAGCTTCATTGGCCGCTCTAAATTGTCCATTAGAGTGTGAATGTTTGTCTATATGTGTCCTGTGATTGGCTGGCGACCAGTCCAGGGTGTACCCCGCCTCCCGCCCTAAGCCAGCTGGGATAGGCTCCAGCATCCCCGCCGCCCTAATGAGGATAAGCGGCATAGAAAATGAATGTATACAAATATGATCATGTTCTTTGTCTTGTCTTTGTCATGTTCTTTTTTCATTTTGTCTTTCCTTTTTTGGTATTGTCCTTGTTTTTTCCATTTTGTTGTTGCTTTTACTGTTTTACTGTCTTTTCCATTTGCTTTTTCTCATTGCATTTACCGGATGGCTCAAGCCAGCGAGTAAAAGCAAAGACAAAACTACGGCTGTGGGCGGGTCCTTCTGCCACGGTGACTAGTCCAGTTCATCCAGCCTTTTAGCAGCATCCATATGACTCCATCGTGTAAGACGTTCACGCAAAGTACATGCATGGTGGCGTGATGGTGACGTCACTTCCTGTCATTTCATTGACATTGTCATTCCTAACATTTCTTCGGGTCCCCACACTAAGCTACATGTAAACAAAGCTAGGACATAGTCACTGCAGGCAGGAAGAAAAACAACATGACTACGTTTGTATTGTGTTATTATTATTCCACATGTTTTTCCTTTGCATTTTGACACTCCTGTGAGTCCAAAAGATGAAAAGAACTAATTCTCTCCATCTTTCAGAAACAACTTCCAGTATTATGCTAGGTCTCGGGCAATCATTTTAATGCCAAAAATTCCATTCTATTCCTAAACTTTTAGCTGTCAAATATCATTAGCTAAAATTGCTTGTGTTTATGTTTCATGTTACCTTCAATAGAAAGTAATAGAAAATAGAAAGGGTGTGTTGTGCTTGCAGGTCAGCATTTGCAGTCCAACAATTACTTGCTGCAAGTTTGCCTTCATGTGTTGTCGGACTCAAAACACCGTCGGCAGCCCAACAAACGGCCTTCAGGACACAATCGAGTGTTTTGGTTTCCTGTGTTGCAAAACCCTGTGAAGATCGTTGCGGTCTGTGTGTTCCTGCTGGGCTGAAGAGCCGCAGCAGGTATGTGTCGGGTTCACCTGCACCGTCCGCTTTGATAACCAGTTCAGCCTGCTTTCCATCTGTCTGCACGTTATTTCCCCACCCCTAACACCGCCTGTTATACACTCAAGTGGAGTTTGGACTCTGAGGCCCTCCTTTGACGTTTTAAAACCCAAACCACCTGCTGTGTGTGTTTGTACACCAGCGGCACCATCTGCCTAATCCAGACTGCCCGTCTGCGCCGTGCGACTTTCTCAAGTGGCAATGATATCATGGCCTCCTGTCAGTAAATACTCTGACCTCTTAATGCGTCGTGGCTTGATGCAGCGTTACAGCAGATCCCGCCTATTCCCTTTTCTTCTCCCTGCTTTAAATGAAAACTTCTCCTCAATAGATTGGTGTGATGGCGCTATCTGCTGGGGGAAAAGAGTGCTGCAGCTATCAATCCGGGAAATGAGTCATGTCACAAATCATTTGTACTCAACATTTTCCAGCAAGCGGATGCTTTGACAAAATGTGATGTTGCGTAACTGCATGTGTGAGAGGCAAATTTTCGGGTTTATTGTATCAAAAACTGCATTTTTAAAGGAGCATACTTTATCTGCGTTGGTAACAATTTGCTTGGTAAACGTACCGTAACACTTTTGTAGGAACGTTAACCTTATGTGTGAAATTCACTTTCCAACGTTTTTTTTGCCTGATTGATTGGACATTTTGGACACCGAAGGTAAGTTAGCCGTAGCTAGCAATTCCCAAAATACCTTAGCCACACAAAAGAGTACAGTAGAGCTTGATTCTTGGTCTTCTGATCCTTTTTTTGGCTATGCAGTATTTTGACTTTATGATATCACTCATGGGCCTTCACGGGCCTTTTTGTGCTTGGATATGCTTTAACGGACAAGCCAGTCCACACCAGTACAAAATACTGGAATTTCAACCATCTGCATGTTGCTAAAGTTCCCACAACATGGCTTGGCGGCCATCTTGGCGGCCATCTTGGCTAATGATTCGCGCAGAAACCAGCAGTGCTCGTCTGTTATCTAGTACAAAAACCGCAGCCATGACATCAAAAGATCACTTTCAGGTCACAAAAAGGTCATTTTCTTACATTGGTGTTTATCTCTTTTTGTGTGTTCTGTCTACAGGGAAACCACCAACATCCCTCTCATCGCCCTGGGTCTGAAGGAGACAAAAGAGGTTGACTTTTCTACACCATTTAAGGTGCCTAAGAGTTAAAATACACTGGAACTAAGCATTTTTCCTATTTTGCTACGATATCTGCTTTACAGTTCGGATGAAGTTACTCTGACGTGTAGGGTTAGCATGCTAACGTAGCATCCTAGCTAGGGTGTGAAATGATCATTGCAAAGGCAAATCTTGTTTTTATTATCATTCCAAGGATGCCAAACTTGCTTTACAATAATAAAGTTAGGATAACGGTTGCATTTAACGGTAACATGTATTTGGGTCAACATGTCTATCCTGCTGCTTTTGTTGCCTGAAGCTGAAACTATAAAAGGTGTAATTTAGCAATGTGGGTCAAACCTAGCGTAACCACGCGCCTTAATTCCGCCACGCTTACCAACAGCACACCTCCGTCTTAATGAGCGGGTGTCGGCTTCCTCTGGTGACAGGTATTGTTGGGTTGGGTATGTCCTGCAGAATGTTCCTGTGCAAGGAGCTGCAAGTGGAAGGCCGCGCCGTCAAGCAAACGGCATTTGGTGATATTTAACGTTTGTCTCTGACAGGATTACATCGTTTCGCATTACAACGAAGATGGCACGAGCTTCGAGGACGAGATTGCAGACCTGATGGACTTGCGGCAGGTCGGTAGCAGGCGCCAGTGACCCACCTTTATTTATTCCGCTGTGTTTACTTAGCGCTGACTGGTCACCGCAGCAAGGCTAATGTTAACACACATACTACATGATTCATGTGTTCCCACCCACTTGGAGTATTCCCTTGAACAGCGCAATATTCTACTTCACAGGAATCATAGTACTTAGGTGAACGTGATAACGTGCACACGGAATGAATGTCATCATGCCAATACCTGCCCGATAATATGATACTATATTTTCAACATGTCTGGTTATTATCGTAACATCGTTTTGAAATATTAAAGAAAAATATTTGATAATAGTGTGACAAGGAAAGGGAAATAAAGTTGCAATACTTGGAAAATTGAGATTGTGGAAAATATGACAATATTACAATAAGAAAAGATTTTTTGAAACATTTTCAGCTACACTAAGCTGAGAAGCACTTTTTTTCTTCTTCTTTGCATATCTACATGTGTTGCTTTACAAAACAGCAAAGTTGCATCCTTTCATTTTCCACTACGAGGCCCTTGCTGGGAAGACTTTGGACACCCGGGATGTACACAGAATTAGTCTGTTCCAGTGTCAAACCCTGGCCACCACATGCATTCATTTACACATGCATTCAGCGTTTCTCTTAACGTGTTGAAGCTCATTTTAACGTTCTTAGCTGTTTACAATTTCAGCATGTAAGAACAGGCTGTGTGCGTGGGAAAAGAGCTTCATGTAAAGACGTACGCCTGAGCACGGAGGTGCAAGAACCTTCTTGTATTCACTTTTTCTTATTTTGTCTTCTTTATTGTTATTGTTGTTGTTATCCAAATTTCAGCAACTTTTTGGGGTTGGGTAGTCTGGCGGAAATATCCATACTCTAAGGATCCCCGGTGCCACCACTGAGTCGGATCAACATGAAATCCGGTACACGCGCAGGATGCACTATGGCGTAGTCGGCCATTTTGTTTCGGTAGTATCATTTTTCCAGTATTGGGGCCGTTTGCAGGGGTCATAACGAAACAAACTCCTCCATTGTGTTCATCATATTTTTGACTGTAGCCATATTGTACTGAGCAGCCTGGACATGTGTAGCGGTCAAATGACTAACTTGCACAACATTTGCAAAAATCTTGCAAGTCGTGAGACTTTTGACCTGCAATTGGCTGGCCACCAGTCCAGGGTGTACCGCACCTCTTGCCCAAAGTCAGCTGGGATAGACTCCAGCATTTCCCGCAACCCTAATGAGGATAAACGGCATAGAAAACGGATGGAGGGATGATATGTACATTATGCCGTATAAGTACATTTACTACTTTGCTCCCTCTTAACGTCCAGGCGTGCAGGACGCCGAGTCGTACCGAGGTGGGGGTGGAGCTGCTGGCGAAATACTTCAACCATCTTCCTCTGATAGAGAGTCGATTCTTCTCACAGTCACATCACAATGGCCTCTTCTTCACATGGTACACATCACATCAAGTATTTGGATGCTACCAAAGTTCAAGCCTTACAAGCTTGTCTTTCTCTTTTCCCTCAGGTACGACTCTTTCACAGGCGTTCCTGTGTGCCAACAGAACATGTCCCTGGAGAAGGCTAGCATCCTCTTCAACGTAGCCGCTCTCTACTCCCAAATTGGTACACGGAGCGACCGGCAGACTTCTCTTGGCCTGAAGGAGGCCATCTCTGCCTTCCAGAAGGCTGCAGGTACTCTCTGATGGAAAGGAGGATAACTTCTTTCTTGGCACCATTTTCTCTTACGTTTCCACTCGCTCTCACGCAGGCACCCTCAACCACCTGAAGGAGACGTTCACCCACACGCCCAGCTACGACATGAGTCCGGCCATGCTGGCCATGCTCATTCGCATGATGCTGGCTCAGGCTCAGGAGTGTCTCTTCGAGCAGCTGGCTCTTCCCGGCATCCGCAACGAGGTCCTGACCCTGCTCAGGATGGCGCAGGAGGCTGCCAAGGTGAGATGAGTGCAGCATGCACAGACACACAAAACACACTCAATCCTTTTTTTTTTACCTCCCACCTCAACAGGTGTCAGAAATGTACGATCACGTGCACCAGTCCATGATCCAGACACCGGTGAAGGACAACGTGCCCTTTTTCTGGTCCACCATGTCTCAAGTGAAGACCAACCACTACCGGTCCATGGCACAGTACTTTGTGGCCTCAGCCCTTCTGGACCATCAGGGTACGACAAACTTGTTGGCTTACAGTATGTTTTGTCTACATACTGTACAGTTACAATAAGCAATATACAATATGCTTTTGCGATTGACGTGTATATACGGACTATTAGAAGACAGACAATATGCAGATTTAATCAAATTGTAAATGAAGCATTTTCAAGCATAAATGAAACTAAATGAACTCAAATAGAAATAGGAGGAAGGTTTCAGAAGACACATTCAAAGATCATATGCAATATTCTGGTCACTAGGTGTCAGTAATGTTACTGCAATGTTGGGCGAGACACACAAGCACCAGACTATCAGGTTTGTATTGTCATGCATAATAATCCCTATCATGGATTACTGTTGGTGCTATAACCGGCACCAAGCTAAAACTCAACTTCTTGTCCAGGCCACTGGAGCACATTTACAGCAACACACACAAGCACGCGTCTTATTTGTGTAGGGGTAACTATAGGGTGTTGTTTCATGTCTAGAGGGCTCTAACAATGTTAACAACTGTATTTAGAAGCTTGCACGCAGGTATTCTATGCTAGAAGTATTGAATGTTCCCCCTGCCTTTTTCAAGTATCTGAGCATACACAGAAAGAAGCTGAGCATTCCCTGGACCTCTGTGAGCTCCATCAGACATGCACCTGTCCAAAACCTGACACAGCTGAGAACTTCCATTGTCATATTTTGTATAAGTGCTTTCAAGCAGGCGGCAAGAAGGATTCCACAATGTAGCTTGCTTTCTTCTCAGCCTCAGACCATCATACAATCCATCATCTGAATCTTGGAGAAAACCCCTCATTATCATTTCATTGTTCCATTTCTTTTCTTCCCCCTCTGCAACACAAACTCTTCCTGTATCTGGTACGTCCAGTCATGAAAATAACAGCACGGCAGTATGGCATGCGCCGGTACGCCACACAAATACTGGACTCGATCACGTCCAGCCACAAACGGTGTTACATAACAACTATTCAGAGACACACACAGACTGTGGTGTGTTTTCCACAAAGGCCAGAGAGCTGCAGGGCTAAAAAGTGACGAGAAGAGGGGCATGTTTTTGTCTTCTTTTGCTGGCCACACAACACAACGGACCTTCAGTGCTTTATTTTTATGAATAGGGAGTAGAGTACTCTGGGTGGGGGGTGCTCATTACGGGATTCCTGTGCGAGATGGGAGAGATTGAGTCCACTGTAGAGGATCATCAGTTCACAGGAACGTTGGAGGAGAAACCCTTGGTAAATACTGTACTTGACTTGATGGGACATTTTATTTTGTGAAAACATTCCTTCCCTGTGTGAATACATTCCGCCAATCCCCTGCTGACTTAAAGTTCTAATTAGAAAAAAACATTTACCGCCCAAAGTTTCGACTATCAGGTCCCGGATTGATTTGAACTGGAATCGGTGTTGGCTTATTCTATCACCCAAAAAAGACAGAATGACCAGCATTGACTTGCTTTGGATCCTCCTGTGTGTTCAGTGGCTCCTACCGATGATGAAGATCAGCAGGAGAAGACCCTGTCTCAGGTGTATGATCACCTTCCTGAGGGATGCTCTCCTCTGGACATCTTGAAGAAGAGAGCAGAGCGTGAGAGAGTCGGTAAGTGAGTGGAACTCATGTCTTCCGAGGTATCCTACCTTCTTAAACCAAGCGACCATCGTGTGCCGCAGGTCGAGCCCACATCCGCCGCGCCATCATGGGCCACGAGGAGGCCCTGAGGATCCACTGCTTGTGTCACCACCTCAACAAGCTGGAGGTCCTACAGGACATCCTGAAAGCCAGCCACCAGCGCTCACTGCACAAGTCCAGTGAAAACCAAAGAGAGGAAGAGTTTCCCGACTACCTGGTGGCGCCAGACATCATCCGTGAGTCTTGGCCTCTTAAGGTTCATATGATACAGTATATTTTGACAAGAGTAGATTAGATGGTGCTGCATGCCAATCATGAAGCTGTGGAAGATACCATAAATGCTCCTATTTACCACAAGGTCCTGTCTTCATAGAGTGCGGGTCAAAACACATTTACAGCTTTTGCTGTAGGCAACCTCCTCATGTCATTTTTATTAACTTGACATGGTGACAGTAGCAGCATGGTCAGCATCCAGCAGCATTATCTACCTCTGCCTGCGCTTTAAAGTGTTGCTGCTCAGCTTTCCTTGCGAAAGTCACGCGCGTTACACTTGCCGTACTGCTTGCAACGAAGTCATCAGCGCTATTAATGCGATGTCTGAGCAGTTTGCTCTGTACTGCTATTACAACATTGGTTCTGTTGCTGCTGTGTTGGGCCATATGCAGTGGAACCTTGTAATTAATTGGCTGCAGGTCAGACGAAAAGCGAGAAGTATGAAATCTGAAAAACAATTTCTTTTCCCTGCACAAAGTAATGTGAAATCACTATCACTGCAGAGTGGATGAAACTTGTTGTTGGAATGGAATTCAATAGTGTTCCGTGCCTTTTTTGGCCAATTACTGGCACTTTCCCGCTGGCCAACTTTCCTTGGCCCCATGGCGGCTTGTTCCACAATAGAAAATGCTCAGTGAGTCAGCAACACATTGGGTGCTTTGTTTGGGCACTCGATTTTGGTGGAATGATACAATAAAAGGCAAGTTACCTAGTAAGTGGAATATTATTTCCACTTACTCATGCACTCTGGATGATTTGTAATGTTAAACTATGAATATGAAATCAAATGCGTTGCCACGTTCACCGCAGGAAATAACAGCATCTCTCCAGTTATTGCTCTTTGGCAGCCTTATTGTTCAGATGTACCCCATGGAGTGGCCGGTGAGTGTTAGCACAGTGTTTACCGAAGGCGTGGTAAAGGCATTGCACCACACCTGCATTCCGAGCTGCTTATGATGTCATGTTTATGCTTTATGAAAGTAGTACCGTATATTTTTCTTTGTTTTTAGCTAAAACCGAACACCAAGCAGAGATGGAGGTTCCTGCCGCCATAAAGGTGAAAGTCAGCGACTTTTTCCAGAGGCTGGTATGTGGGCTACTAATCTACTACTCACGTTTGTGTCCTTTAAGTAGCGCAATACTTGGAATGGTGCCTTGTGTTGTTTCTGAAGATACATGTAATAAAGTCCCTGGTGAGTGTCCAGGAGGTGGCAGCAGACTTACAAAACCTCCTGGACATCCACCTGAAGGACAGAACACTAACACTAACCAAGGTGCTGAGCATGGTGGGAACGGCATAGCAGTAGTACACGCTTGCTTCTCTCTGGTGGGAGCTTGGATGGTACGGTTTGGATGCCCGCTCCCATTACAATTTTATATTTCAACATTGCCAAGCACCAAACGTGACAGGGGTTGCTTTCTTCCTTTTAAAGGGGTATCTCCACAAAGTTGTTTGTTTTTTCCCACCAAAAATAAACTACCCAAAATATGTTACCAAAAAATGTCGATACTATTCACAATTACCAGTCAAAGTGTATAAAAATTGGCATAAATTGTCTCGTCTCAGAGCTATACAATCATCCCTTGCCACTTTATGGTTCACATTTCACAGCTTCACACTGTCACGGTGTTTCAAAAATATATTCATTAATAAATCATGCTGTTTGGTTTATTCACCTTTTTTTGCCTAACTGAAACATTTAAACAGGCTTTTTTATTGCAGGCTTGAATTATCTCACATCATCATCATTCCTAGTACAGTAAAAGCACAGATAAACACACCAGGCTAAAACTCTGCTAGCTCCCCTGGGGAACACATTCATAGCAACACACACACACACGTCAATCAGGTCATATTTTCTCTTATTATGTCTATCATATTGGGTAATAGGAGCGTAAAGGTGACTATAGGGGTGCTATGTTTTGCCTAGAGGGCTCCGATCATGTTAAACAAGTTATTTAGAAGGTTTCTATGCTCTAACCATGAAAATCATCCATTTGTAAAAAAAGGAGACTTACTTAGCGGAACTCCACTGAAGGTGTGGTTTACGTACTGAAAGCAGGAAGAGAGGATAGAAATGCTTGCCGGGCGTGAAAGTCGGTGCCCCCGCTTATCTGTGACATTCAGCAGCGTTACTGTAAATATGAAAATCTGTTTGTCTTTGTTTGGATTTGACTATTTTCCCATGAAACTGTGAGTACATGTAGAGAAAAAGAAGAGCAGATTGGAGCTCCACCAAGCACAAAAAAGCAAAAGCGCGAGGTGTCGTTTGTCACTGATGAGGACACAACCAATTTCCAAGAGTCTTTGTGGACCGTGGCGTACTTTTCTGGGAAACATACATGACAATATTTTCTCTACCAAGTGCTGAGGTGATCTCCATAGGTTTGTTTTTGTTCCTTGTAGAGAGATTGGACATGGACCAAAGAAGAAAAGCCTGGTCATTTCGACCTCACCGTTGTGCAAGTGTGTGTGGGTTAAGGGTGCTCCTGTTCCTTCTGTCCCTTTTGGTAGGGCAGGAACCACCTGGGGTCTATAATTCTTCCACAGCTACCTGAGTCAAAAAGGCAGCTTAGCATTGGATTCTATTTGGAGTGAATATAAGCAATTGTAATGCTTGCTAGTACTGGAGAGAACGGTCACCCACCCAGCCAAGGCCCACGCTCCAAGCAATCTCTCTAGTGGTCCTGAGCCCCTCTTCCTCATGAACCTTCTGTGGAGCCAGTCAGGATGATCAGGAAGCTTCCTGTTAGCTGTTTGTTGTCCTGATCTGCCAGTGTGAAGGTGGCTCTTAATGAAAGTGTGTGTGTGAGATCATTCCAAGGAACAGGGTGCATTTGTTCCAAGCGATAGCATCATCTTGCATCTGCCAACATACGGACACAAATGCTGTTATGAGCGCTAATCCGGTTAGCCAAAAACCAAACTAATTAGCTGCTGAAGTCCAAAGTCACAGCTGAGACTCGTCCTTCATTAGCAACCTCGGCCTCTTAGGCACCCGTAGGTCTGCAGAGTTGAGCGTGGCATGCCCTCCCGCGGCTGATTACCTGGCAAAGACGCATGTTTGCAGTGCATGCCAAGTATTGTCAGAGAAGAGAGGGACATGCTGGGGATTGGTGTTTCATCAGCCGCTTGCCACACACATTTGATCTTCATCGAGGGTCCTTATCCTTTGTATAAAAACTAAAAATGACTAGAAATGTCCTCTCCCCTGTGCTATGCTGTTACCGTGCGTTCAAGACCCAAAACCCGCCCAAACTGAGATCCACATCTCCCACTGTGTCTCCGCCGCAGGGGCCGCTGGCCGTCTTCTCGGCCAAGCAGCACTGGACACCGCCTCGGACGTTACGTCTGCGCACTCAGGACAGAGACGTGGGCTTCACGCTGAAGGGGGACGCCCCGGTCCAGGTGGTTTCGTTAGACCCCCTGTGCCCCGCAGCTGTGAGTAAACGTGTAGTCCACATTTACAAATAAGAATCTTATTTTCTTGTTATTGTGCCCGGTTTGAACCAAGTGACTTGAAAAGATGTATTTAGTGAACTTGAATCCTCAAGATGATACTGTATTTCTCATGGCACATCAGCAAACGTTAATACTGTTACTGGCCAAATCTCTACGAAGTGCTTCTTTTCGACCCAAGTATCTATCTGTCTCCAGGACAAATGTACCCGCGAGGTTGCCAACCGATATTTTAAGAGAATATTGTTCCCGACATGTAAGAAACAATGTTTGCATATTTCCAAATAGTGTGTACTAATGTGGAAACTACAAGTACATGTACACTTTATGCAGTGGGGGGCAGACAGTACAGGGCAATTGTGTTATCGTTTACAGTAGAGCTGGATGGCATGTGGAATGAAAGAAGTCCTGTAGTGTTCACTGTGAGAATGCAACCCGAGGAACTGTTGGAGTGGGTGGGTGGGGTTGTCCATCATGGAGAGCTTTTGCCAACTGGGTGCTGATAACTGGTTTGGCTTTCCGGATAAGTTCGTCCGTCTGGTTTATGTCCTTTTTGCTGGTCCTGCTCCCACAACAAACCACAGCAAAGTACAGGGCACTGGCAACCACAGACTGGTAGAAGATCTCCAGCAGCTTGCTGCACACACTGAGGGACCTTTGCTTTCTCAGGAAGTAGTCTGCTCATGGCCTTCTTGTTGACAGCATTGCTGTTGTCCTTCCAGTCCAGTCTGCTGTTTATGTGGACTTCCAAGTACTTGTAGTGGTCCACTCGTTCCACCTCCCTGCCCTGAATGGAGATTGGCTCAACTGGAGTCACCTTCCTCCTGACGTCTATCCCCAGCTCTTTGGTCTCGTCCACATTCAGGAGCATGTGGTTTGTTTTGGACCACTCCCCCTCCTGTCCGTCTCTGCCATCAGACTCTCTATTCATCTCCAAGAGAAATGCTTCCATTTCCACCAGCTCTGCAAAAATGCCAGAATAAATGTCATCACACAATAAAACAACCAATACAAGGCAGGACAGACAAGAAGAAAATATCCATCCATCCATTTTCTATGCCCTTACCCTCACTAGGGTGGCGGGGGTAAGCTGGAGCCTATCCCACCTGACTTTGGGCGAGAGGTGGGGTGCACCCTGGACTGGTCGCAGGGACATACAGTAGTGTTGAAAATGTTAGCAGTCCACTGTGACTAACCAGATGAAGTACTGTTATTTATTTGTATTGCTACATGGCAAACAAGTTACCAGTAGGTGCAGTAGATTCTCGGAAAACAAACAAGACCCAGCATTCATGATTTGCACGCTCTTAAGGTTGTGCAATTGGCCAATTACTTGAAAGGGTGTTACAAAGTAGCACTGTCTGACGTTGGATTTGTTTGGAGGATTTGTCAATCGTGTGAATGGTTTTATTAGTGCTTCACATCCGTGTGGCATGGACGCCACCAACTTGTTATTCCCCTCCAGCATTCTTCAAACTTTTCTTGCTTTTCACGTTAAGTAAAGTCATTAAGTTCTTGCTCTCCTGAGGGTGGCGCTGTGACGACACTCCAACTGGGTCACCCTTTTTACATCTTGAATGCTTATTCTGATCCCACGGGTCCTCGCTCTGCTCTCTGAATTCCGAGTCAAGGTGTCCCTTCAAAGTAGCTGAAGTGGACCTGCTTGCTTAAAATTGACTCAGTGGTGTCAGGAGGTCATCGCGGACCCGCACACGTACTCTCCTCACGCTCTTCCCCCAGTCTTGTGTGTTTGCAGGCCGATGGACTGAGGGAGGGCGACTACATCGTGGCTGTGGGCGACACCTCTTGCAAGTGGATGAGCGTGGGTGAGGTGATGCGGCTCCTGAAGGACGTGGACGAGCAGGATGTCGACATCCAGGTGGTCAGCGTGCTGGACAGCAACCCTACAATGGTATGGGCAACACCCAAAGTGTCAAATGTCCCACAACAGCACACTGGAGGTGTGTTAGCCGTGATGCTGCACTTTGACATCCTTTCTGTGTGTGTAGCTTCCATTCGAATGACGGTGTGTCCACAATTAGCTCCATTGTGTGCTTTGTTTTTTACATATACACCAGCCTTTGCCAAAGGACTGTGATCTACTTGTGGTGGGATGTGGGGCTTGTAGCAAACGCCATCATCTAATTTGCATAATGGGCCATGACACGTGCGTGCGTTGTTTTTATGGCTACCGTTGGGGGACAAAAAAAGAGCAAAGCCTCCTTCTGTTGCTTCTTTTTGTGTTTTGAAAGTCCCAAACAAGACGGAGCCACCTGCGAGTTATTTAGGATGCCAGCTGAGAAGAGTCTTATGGTGGGGTCTCAACGTGTCCAGCAAGACCAGAAAGCAGTCACTTCCTGTATGTCTCGTTTTCTGTTCCGAAGTCTACTATGTTAGGAAATAGGAGTGGTCTATATCCTGCTTATCACAACCCAAAGAGTAACAAACAAAGGATTACCCAAGAAGCAGAGCTGCTGTATGGAATTGGAGTGACAAGCTCTAGTCACAGACCGTCCCGTTACAAAGTGTTTATGAGCAAGGGCGCCACAGATAAATGAGCATGCCACAAATGGATGAACGCATGGGAGTCACTGCACACTAACTCGACCCGCTCCAACATAATATCACCTGATGTAACACTAAGGAGTGGGATGCTGATGTGCAAGATCATGCTAGGTTAGGCTATTGGCTACAGAAACTAAATCATCAAACTTCCTGCTCCCATGTCTGTAGCTGGCAGAGCTCCAGGCTGCATTTTGGGATGTGTAGTGAAGCCTGATTTTTAAGAAACTTGTCTTCCCCCCAATCAGTCATGTACCGTATTTGTTGGTACATTCCCAAGCTTAGGGTATGGTTAGCACACGTTCATGGTTTTCATTTGTGTTTGTGACCAGCCCGCCAAGAGTGCCACCTTCTGCGGGAACCTTCCCAAGACCTACTCCATGATCTGTCTTGCCCACGACGACGACAAGAACCCCAAGTCCCGCAAGGTCAGCAAGAAGTCATCCTTCCTCAACTGGGGCTTGAAGAACAAGATGAAGAGCGCCAGCACCATCAGCCTCCCCACGGCAGAGCAGTCCTGGAACAAGCCCTGTCCCACCTTCCCCACCTCCTACAAGGACAGCGCCCTCTACTGAGCCCCCTCACTGGACCGGCTGAGGGACTGAGCAGCGGTCTTAACCTAAACGTCCGGCGGTAGATGCCAGTGTTGGTACACGGGCGTCCCCCCAGTAAGCGTCTCTAATGCGGTGTGCACTGAACACAATGAACCGGCACCGTGCGATTCATACACATCCCATTCTCACAAAGTCATGCACGGGACAGCTGAAGGTACCCACTGATCCGCGCCCAGGCTGTTAACCTCAGTGCTGATCCAAACTGGAATGCAACAGTTTTGTACGCTGCTAAAAGGTCACATATGTACCTTGTTTTTGTGTCTTTTTCAATGTGACACAGCCTGGAAAGGCATCACTGTGGAAGTGCCTGAACATGTGCCGTAGTCCCGCCTAGTTCCTCAGCGAGTCCCCGCTGGAGAACGTGGCGTTTGGCTAGGAAGTCGGAAATGTGACATATCTCATCTGATCACCCTGAGAAGTGAAGACATGCTTGGATTCACTTCTCATCAGTGCATTTGAACATAAAAAATGAGTCAAACCACTGAATAGTCTTTTGGTGCATTTTTCTGTTCGCTTGTGACTTTCCCGCCGTGTCACGTGTTCCACACAGCGATCCGCTAGCTCCCTTTTTACTTTCTAACTCGGCTGAGTTTGTAGCCATTCCGAAGCGGTGGCCGTGATGAACGCCACACTTGCTGAGAACTTTCTTGATTTTGCAGTATGCTGCCCCTCGGGGTTTAGAATGGTCAACATGCAGCGCTGGCGAACTGGATCACGAAAAACTGAGATGATTTTTTTTTTTTGCCTTGTGCCAGGGACACAATAAAATGCAATATACGATTTAATGTTGTGCCTCATGTACACCAAATGACGACAGCCTCCGTATTTGATGTATTTCTCATTATGGCGATCCCGTCTTTGTGTGAGCAAAATCCAAGGTTATTTGGTGTCCCGAGTGGCAACAGACCTGGAGGGTCAACAATGGAAGGACTGCAGCAGCCATGTTTGACCCACCACTACATGTGCTGACACTTTTGCAGTGTCGGATTATATCTACAAAGTAGATTCCTATACACGTTTGATAATCAAATTATTTATGGAACTACTAAATAAGTGTGTTTCTGTTAGATTGTAGACAATTGTGAATGGAAAGTTGAGAATGTGTATTTTTGGGGGGGTTTCTGGGAGGAACTTGCTGATCTCTTCTGGTACCTTCTGTCTTGTGTCCACATGTTTGCCTGCAGTCACACCGGCAAGATGCTCCTGTCCTTAACCCTTATGTCGTATTTAGTGCCATTCGTGCTTGATTGTGGCGCAGTATGTGTTGTCATTGAAAAAGTGCTCCACAAAAACAAATTGTCAGGCTAAATACCTTCACTTCTCACTTTGTGTGGCGTAAATCCTTTTCTGGAAATTCTTGGTGCATCTTGCGTTAATCTTATAATAAAACAAAGGGGACAAACAGCATCTGGGAAGTATATTAATCAGGCTGGGAATGACTTTGGCGCTGTCCGTGCCTGTGCTCACCTGGCATCCTCATCCTCCACATGGAAGCAGAAGAAAAACAGGTGATTGGTGCTCACCAATGGGTGGCAAGGAAGTAATATTCCGGCAGTTTGAATTGTGTTTTAATTATGAGACAAAGACAATAAGCCCAAATTTATATCTAAATGTATTTTATATTTTTGGTCTGTTTTATGTGGAATGGCTGGAGTACCAAAATGAAAAGGAAATACATGTGGAAGAAAAATATACATATTAGTTTTTTCCATGTTGTCATTGCTTTTCCTGTTTTGTCTTTATGTTTTTTCCATGTGCTTTTTTGCATTGCATTCATTGTACTCACTTGATGACGCAAGCTGACAAGTAAAAGCAAAGGCAAAACAATGACCCGCCCACAGCAGGTCCTTCTGCCAGGGTCACTCGTCCCATCCAGCCTGTTAGCTGCTTCTCTCAGCAGAGATGGACTCGGTTGTATAAGACATTCGCACAAAGTATGTGCATGATGACGTGATGGGGAAGTTACTTCCTGTCCGTGACATTTCTTCCGGTCACTGCAAGGAATCCTGTTATCAGGTATGGACTGCTGCTACAGGGCGTGGGCAGGTCATGTGTATGTCATTCCTTCATTACTTTTCTATGCCGCTTATCCTCATTAGGGTCGCGAGTATGCTGGAGCCTATCCCAGCTGGCTTTGGGTGGGAGGCGGGGTACACCCTGGTCATCAAGTATGTGTGTGTGTGTATACATATATATGTATATATATATATATATATATATACATTTATACGTACACACACATATATACCTGTCCATATATATGTATTTGTATATATGTATATATATGTGTGTAAATATATATATTCCATTCCATTTTCTTCCGCTTATCAGGGTCCGGGGCGCGGGGGCAGCAATCTCAGTAGGGAAGTCCAGATTTCCTGCACTCCGGCGACCTTCTCCAGCTCCACCGGGAGGACACCAAGGCGTTCCGAGGCCTGCTGTAAGACATAGTCCTTCCAGCGTGTCCTAGGTCTTCCCCGGGGACCTTCCCCCTTGTTGTAGAGACGTGTCAACCAAGACAGTCCCTCAAGATCCAGAGCCTTGAGGAATTCAGGGCGAAATTCATGTACTCCCGGAGCCTTGCCATTGGGGAGTGATTTAACTACCCCAATTACCTCAGCCACGGTCCACGTACGTATCCTCAAACTGTGCTTCCTCTACGGAAGGCATGTCAGTGGGATTGAGAAGGGACTCGAAGTATTCCTTCCACCGACCAACTATATCCTCAGTCGAGGTCAGCAAGCCCCCGTCCGCACTGTAAACAGTGTGAACTGGGGCTGCTTCCCCTTTCTGAGGTGTCGGACGGTTTGCCAGAACCGCTTCGAGGCCGACCGTAAGTCGTGCTCCATAGCCTCACCGAACTCCTCCCACACCCGAGTTTTTGGCTCGACCACGGCCAAAGCCACGTGCCGCTTGGCCTGCCAGTACCTGTCAGCTGATTCGGGAGTCCCGCAAGACATCCATGCTTGATAGGACTCCTTTTTCAGCTTGACAGCAGCCCTAACCCCCGGTGTCCACCATCGGGTTCGGGGCTTGCCACCACGACTGGGACCAAACACCTTGCGGCCGCAACTACGACTGGCTGCCTCAGCAATGGAGGCACGGAATACGGCCCGTTCGGACTCAATATCCCGGTCCTCCCTCGAGATGCAGGCGAAGCACTGCCGGAGATGAGAGTTGAAGACTTGACGAACGGGAGACTCTGCCAGACGTTCCCAGC
>QODF01000191.1:944346-1009202 GCA_024372805.1 Oostethus manadensis
AGCCTTGAGGAATATTAAATGATGCAAAACAAAGTCAACCAAAAGCTTAACCAACATCAAATGTAACGCAACCGCAACAGTTATCTCCTTTCAACTAACTACTAATGCCCACTATAGAGTAGCCAACCTTGTGAATCACTTTCAATTTCTGCTGTGCACACACAAAATCACACCCAAGCTCCCCCTTCACTGTACACCACACGTTCACTTCAGCATCTTTCAGGCACCTAATCCTTTCAGGCAATTTTGCCACATTCAATATGAGTTCAACACAATTCCCCAATGATAAGTACAGAACCTCACATAGGCTGTTTGTCCTACCGTTACGTTCAAATTAACCTTTTTACCAGCTTCCAAAATAAACCAGAGGGATCATTCAAACAGGTTATTGTACGCAAAATGATTATGTTTTTAACAGTTACGACACTCGCTGTACAGTTCAGCTGTGTGTTTGGAAGGATTTGGCTATATACACCAACACAAACTTATCCTCTGCAGACTCTCTCATACAAGCTCGCACTCTCTCAGGAGAAGGAACAGAACACAGCTGGAGACTGGCAGATTATGACAAGAACCAGTGCTGACTCACACACACGAACACTCACCGACGCAGACTTATAAACTGTTGATTTGAGATTTTACAATTTTGTTCTACAAACAACAAAAAGACAAACAATTTCGTGCACCTCAGTCACACAATGTAAACCATCCAACTGATTGCTCAACACCTTGCTCCTTCAGTTGTTTAGTTGCATATGCATTCATGTATCCATCAATATTGGCCCGCTTCACGTAAGACTGCATGACTTTTGAGAGTTCACATGAAGAATTGTCACGCTGCAATTAAAACATGCATATCTTAGGACACCCCCTTTTGCACTAGACGTGAATTAGATCCACGTGTATTATTATGTGAATAGGCTTTCTATTTTTGACCTCTTACTTGTGATGCAATATTCGGCAGGTCTAAAATCCGCCCTGCTGGAAAATGCATGCACCCCCTACTTGGCTTGATATGACTTCCACATGTCTGTAACTCACATGATTTACTTCAAAGACACCCACCTGTCATGAGATATGCATAATTGGTCCAGAAAATGTCCCCGATAGCAAGTAGGGGGTGGATGCAACATCCAGCAGGTGCATCCACCCCCTACTTATATCCGGCAGGTGCATCCGCACCCGACTTATATCCGGCAGGTGCATCCGCACCCGACTTATATCCGGCAGGTGCATCCGCCCCCGACTTATATCCGGCAGGTGCATCCGCCCCCTACTTATATCCGACAGGTGCATCCGCCCCCTACTTAAATCCGGCAGGTGCATCCGCACCCTACTTATATCCGACAGGTGCATCCGCACCCTACTTATACCCGGCAGGTGCAGCCGCACCCTACTTATATCCGGCAGGTGGATCCACCCCCTACTTATATCCGGCAGGTGGATACACCCCCGACTTGCTACTGGGGACAAATTTAGGACAAATTAGGACAAACGCTGCAGACCAAACGGTAGGTGGGTGGTTTTGAAGTCATTCACGCATGTAGAAGTAATTTCAAGCTAAATAGGGGTGGATGCGTTTTTCGGCAAGATGGTGTTGTGCCGAGCTTTGCATGCAGGTCGCGGGAGGGCGCAGGCTCCAGGTACACCAAAGCCATGTCCTGCCGTACTGTTTTGACGGCGCCTACTTCATGTTAAGGAAGTGAAGACACTTTTGTCGGCTGTACGGTAGCCATAAACACCCAAAGCACCCAGCATATGAAAGCCATCTTCGGCAGGCATGCAAATCTCGGCACACTCTCGGTGCGGGTGTGTTGGAGCCGGAAAGTAAAACTAGCAGAGAACCGGACAAAACAGGGAGTGCTACTAAAATAAGAACACGAAACTCTAACTAAGGCATAAAAGGGAACAAAAGCAAAACGGCCACGCAAACTAACATACAGATTGTCCGACAGAATCCATCTATTTCCACAATATATACACACACATATGCATATTACGACGTACAGTATGTACTGATGTTGTGTTTGGTCCTCCATATGCTATGCTACTTTGTTACTCTATTCCAATGAAAAAAACTAGCACTGTGGAACTCCATCGCCCCCTAAAGGTGGAAGCCATGTAGCACGCGACAAAGCGTTGCTAGGTAAAATGAAAGGCGTCTCTGATTGGTCAGACGAGAAGCTCCAAGCCAATAAGAGCGGCTGATAAAGCGAGGTGCGCTTCGGTGGAGAAGCGTCTAGATACAAGGAAGCTACGCGCATCTGGTCGCCTGTCAGGAAGCGTCCAAAGCGCTTGCTAGTTGAAGGACGTTTAGGTGAAAATGTACGAGGTCAGCGACGGTAAACGAGGGAGCAGCGTTGCGTTAAGTTGTTAAGAACTGGTCATATCCACCATGTTGAGACTGAACTTCAGGAGGGCGAAAGGCAAAGACTATGTGAGTATTGCCGACACTTAAGTGTTTACATACATTTAAGGACCATAAAGTTAGCTCTTTGCTTGATCAACATTGATAAACAATAGCGTTAAAGTGCCTTTTGGAAGTCGCTTCCGGTCTAAAGGAGCTTCGCCACGTGACCACAATTGTATGTGCTTGACGTCATCTCCCCGTGTGTGTGCGCGTGTATGTTTGCAGAAACACATAGCCCCTGGTTTGATACCTGCCGCCGCCATTGCCCCCAAAGCTGCCGTGCCTCGTACCCCACCGCCCCGCAGCCCAAACTCCTCACCCGAGAGACCCAGGTACCAGGACCTACCTGCCTCCACCTCATCTTCTTACATCCTTTTCTTTGTCCGCTCCTCTTCCATCTCTCAGCAATCACAGGACACGCCCGGAGGTTTGATCCTATTCCATCAGAAACGGCCAAGCATGTCCTTTTTTTCGATTTTTCCTTCTTCAGATCAGCCTTAGCGGCGGCCATCTTGTCTTCATCACTCACGGGACAGACTTGGGCGCTTCCGCAGGCCGGGCCCAGGTCTTTCTCCGAGGCTGGGCATTCAGAGTCCTTCGTTTCTGAGCCAAACATCAGCACAGCACTTTTCACACGGTAAATAAACTGGTGTAAGAAAGCCTCGCAGTACTTTTAAGCAATAGTAAGAATTGCGAAGGGTTGAATCTGGGAAATGGCTGTAATCTTGAGGGAGTCTGACACGGATGCTCCAACACTGAAGACATTTCAGTTTGCCATTACACAAAAACACAAACTAATATAGAGTAGCAGTGGGTGACAATTTTTGTATCCATGTGATACCAAGCAAATATGGTGCTAGAAAATGGGAACATACGTATGTCAAGAAAAAGAATGAGTTTGGTGTTAGGTGTACACGCATGGGAGTGTTGGGGGTTCAGGGGTTCTGGGTTGAAGTCACCCAGCAGAACAAGGGAATCGCCCGAGGGAGCCTGCTCTAGTACTTCCACTAAGGACTCCAAAAAGGGCGGGTATTCTGAACTTTCGTTTGGCGCATAAGCGCAAACAGTCAGGACCCATCCCCCACCCGAAGCCGTAGGGAAACTACCCTCTCGTGTACTGGGTTTAACTCCCAACGTGCAGGCTTGGAGCCGGGGGGCAAGAAGAATTGCCACCCTGATCCGTCGCCTCTCATCGTCCCGCCAGAGAGGGGACATTCCACGTATAGACAACTAGCTTCTGTAGCCAAGCCCTCCGCCTCTGGCTGCCACCCAGCTCACTTTGCACCAGACCCCTTTGGCCTCTCCTACGAGTGGCAAGCTCATGGGAGGGGGGACGCGCGTTACCCTTTTGAGCTGTGCCCGACCAAGTCCGACAGGCGGGGGAAAACCCCCCCTGTCGTCATAATCAGGGTCTTTTAAGGCGCTCTCTGTCTGGTCCCTCCTCTAGGACCTGTTTGTCATGGGTGACCCTACCAGAGGCATGTCAGCCCCCGACAACTTAGCTCCTAGGATCATTGTTACACGCAAACTCCTCCACCACAATAAGGTGGATTTTTATTTATTGTGTAATTAATTATTTGAATAATTATCATGTCAGGGCCTAGTGCCCACGAGTCCTGAATGAGAAAGCTTGTCCGGTTTGAATTTTGTGTGATCTTCTGACCCCCAGACTGAATAGCAATAAATGCTAGACAATAACAATATATTATATACTATATTTCATTTACTGTATGTCCATTTTAATGTCCCATAACGGGCTAATAGCAATTCACTGACACAGACAAAAACTTTTATTTGTGATTTGTCACCTCAAGTGCGCTTTTTGAAGAACGTGTACCAGCTGCAACTCACAATGTCCACACGGAGGACTATTGAGCCAGACTAACTAAATTTTTGCTCTCCTAACGTCTGTTGTCCTCAGTGATCGATGGTCAGCAGGCTTTGTTGCCCGACCACGTTTGTCCTCTTTTGACCAGTCTGAGGAGGAGGAGCTACAGGGCCGGGACCAGGAGCCAGAGCAGCATGATGATGATGATGATGAAGGCAAAGGGGAGCACATTTACCAGATTCTGGACGGGCAGCAGAATGGTTCAGCCGCAGAACCAGTCTATGCTCTGGCACTAAAACACTCGGTGAGGTTAAAGGAAAGGTCAGCTCCAAACACTATAATGAGAGGTTTATTCATGCGTGACTGTATAATCTTCCTTTGTCTATTGCAGTTAATTGGCTCCAGACTCGACGGCAGTAAATAATTTCCACAATGTAGGATTCAGTTTTAATAAATGGAATATTTTCATAGTTACAGTGTAGAAAATCGGTTTATAACTTTTAAAATAAGTTTTTTAACATTAGTAGAGCCCTTTAGACATGAAATAACAACCCTATAGTCACCCTAATACTCATAATACTCATTGTTTACACCACATTACAACACGTATGCGGCAGGGACTTAAGATTTCTGCTAGCTAGCAACTTTATTTCTTATAAACTTACTAAGCCAAAAGCTTATCACTTCCACATGAAATGGGAGGAGAAGTTGTTTTCATGATCACGTGGAACATGCCTTGGCTAGGTTTATGCAGTGTCCCCCCAATGTTTTGTGTCATTACTGCCTCCTTCTGACCAGAATACAACATATCACTTGGATTTCAATATGGTTTGACTCCTTTTCGAGCGTACCACCAAACAGCCATCATTTTTTCATTCATTTTCTGACAAAACATGATATTGCGAAGGATGACAGTGTAACAAGTAGATATTATTTTTTAAACAGCACCATCCTGTGATGGACTTGCAAAAATGGAATCTAAATGAAGTCATATATTTTGTACAACTGAGCTGGGCCCAATAAGATGAAGTCAAATTGGGACATGGCTTTCAACTCTTCTGCTCCTGAACGGCTGCACGCAAAAGGGTGAAAATGAATCAAAACTTGTACCCCTACAGTGTTGCCTGTGCTATTCCTTTTCTGTTAACTACACCACACCGGGGCTTATGAAACCCCAAACTTTCTCCCCTCCCAATTAGGCAGATTGACTCTCTGCAGGGACGAGTCGTTGATCATTTGTCTGCTAAGTTTGCTTTATCATTTTTACTACAAATAAGAAGAGTTCAAATCTACTCTAGTATGTGAGTTATGGAGACCCTGGACATTTCATTAGGTACACCTTACATTGTAATTCGACCCAATACAAGAGCTGTATGGAAAATTGCAATCAGGTTGGTCCACTGCTTTGTTTAGCCTTCGCTATGAGCGAAGGATGTCTCGTCTTGTGATTGTGCTTCTATTGGTTTTACGGAGTATCTCAAATAAGGGACTGCAGTTTGCTACGCAGCCAATGACCTTCTTCAGTCCTCCCGATTCACACAGCTCTTATCTCTGAAGGCTCACAACAAAAGCTAAGATTGTATCGTTCTCGTTTGGACCCTAAAGGCAACAGTCTGAGCACTGAGCAGTGTCAATCATAGCCGTTTGAAAAGACTGTGTTTCTCAGCCTTGTATATTCCATGCCTCTGTCTTCCAGACGACTGCTCCCCAGGCGAGTCGGAACTTATCCAGCAGGGAATCTACTCCAGGTAGTCACTTGTCAGTCAGGCTGGCTCGACATGCAGAGAATTTCTCTTTTAAAAGTTACTGTGCACCACTTCTAGTTTTACATACAGTGCACCTTCTAAGGCTGGAATAAATCATATTCCCAATCACGAGAACCACTTTCTCTTTGAGGTAATAACGCCTGTAAATGTGTTTTCCGATAGCATTTGTATTATCCTTAAATGATTACGCGAAAAATGTAACATTTTTAAAACTAATAATAATCACATTGAAAACCAGGACATATGTGTATGCACTACTTTTCTGGTTCTGTGGTAGTCACATACACTATGCCTTTTTAAGTTAGTTACAAAAACCTGGACATGCTCAGTGAGCTGAAGACGAATGGGATATGGGGAAGTCTCGCGTAATCTCATGCATTTTTGTGTGATTGATTTAATAATGATATTAATGCTTGGGAGGTTTCTGTGTAATACTGCAAGAGTTCTTGTAGAAGTCCATGCAAATGTAAGCCACATGTAGCTGTGGGAAGATACAGTACACAAGCCGCCCCAGCAAGGCCCCTACGAAGTACCCAACATGTGGTGTTAAGTTCTAGCTAAGACTAGTGGGACTTTGGTGGAGTGTGAGTGCCTGTGTTTGTATTAACCCTTGAAGCCAATGAAGTTTGACATTTCTCAGAATTCCAGTGCGGAGCCGGTGTTGAGCTCCGAAAAGCCAGCAGTGTTTCCCCAAAGAAGAAAACCTCTGTGAAGAGGAACTCCAGAAGCCACAGAGAAGATGTGCCATGTAGGTGGCATATATTCTCATCTCCATGTTTTGGAAAGCTCCAGTGAAAGCCTTTTACTTTCAATTTCAGCCATCAGCCAATCTAGTCGGGTCAAAGGAGAGCCAAAAGCACCCGACCTGCCATCTTCTGATCCCAGTATGGCTGACAGCCTCCGAGGGAGAGACACTGTGATGTCCCTGAAGGAGGAGAAAGCCAGGTTAGAAGAGAAGATACGACTCCTGGAGCAGGAAGTCGGTCACAGCAGAGCCTCAACGTCGACTACAGGTATAGACGTAGGCGCAGCCACGGTTCTGTGTACTATAGCGGGCCTGCTGCTAGTGGCTGTGGTTTAGATGCTTTACATGATTGGATAGAAAGATGGACTGGAACCAGAATAAACTTAAAACTAAAGTGAAAAGGTGCAGTCTAGGTGGGTAAAGCATTGTTTTGGTGGTTTACGCTGTGTGTCAAGTATTCATGAGCTGCTGGTTCTGCTTCCAGGCATACGGGCAGAACTGCGGACTTTGAGGCAACAGGCTCAGGAGCTGGTGGACGAAAACGACACCCTCAAGCGTACGATACATCACCTAAATGTGGAGCTGAGCTGCTACCAAACGCGCTTCCGACCCCTGTCCAAGGAGGAGGTACAAGCTATATAAAGTCATATTTTTAAAGAAAACTTACAAAGATTATTCGGAGGCAAGTTCCAAATATTGGGAAAGAAAGCCCAACCAATATGGAGAGATGAAAGAGCAAAGTTGATACAAATCCAAATATGCTTTTTCACCGACATCACAAAGCTCATAACTTATTTGTTTCTTTTCATTTCCAGTCACTAAAAAGTTGAACAATTTTTCCAGAAAGTAACACAATGTAATTACAGCACTTGCCCTGGTAACCAATCACATTCATCAAGGAGTAAGTCGGTTATGAATTAAAAAGCATTTTTAGGAAAGTAACTACTGTTACTCATGATTTAAGTTATTTGCCCACTACTGCTAATGATATATTTCTTAGCTATTACACTGATTTACTTTGTCTACTATGACACAAAGCTTATATACTATAGATCACAACTTTAGTTTGCTTTTAGCATATTTATACACAAAATGTTCTGTACTGTAGCTATAATATATTGCTGCAGTACATTAGTTCTATTTAGAAATAGATTTAGCCTTGGTGGCGTAATGTTACACACTTTCTTGCACACAGTCTCCACCGAGACTGCTGCCCCCGCCACCCGGACTGGATAAGGGAAAGAAATTGGAATGGAATGGCGTGGGTGCTAAATTTGAATGACAAAATAGGGAGGGATTACTGTACATTTTAAAATGGCAATATGGAAATATTGAATGCGATAAAAACACCCAGACAACTGAGGTACGCACTCAACCACCTACTCATCATGTTCTCAGCCTCAGTCTCTATTCTTCTCTTCAACATTCAGCTTCAGTGCATTTTTCTACTTTTTGCAATAGACTGTTATTCTAAAAGACGGCACAAATAATGTCAGTGGTCACTCATTTCTGCGTATTAATCACATTTCCTGGAACGAGTTCTTGCCTGTGGCGCTCTGTCTCCCCTGACCCTCGCTGTTCTCATCAAGGCGGTGTCATGCTGCGTCCTCATACCAAGATGTTCTGCATTCGTCTTTGCCACATTTTAAAGGCACGGCGCGGCACGACTCATTACTGACAGCTCTGTGGAACGAGCAAAGAGCTGCAGCTGCGGAAAGAGAAAGACTGCTGCGTGCTTGTGTGTGATGTTCCTCACAGCTTGAGGTCCAGTGCATTTACAAAGATAACAATGCCCAATTTTCAATATCAGTGTGGTGGTATTAATTCTGGACTATTTCCGTAGTTATAGTAATACAGGTGTCCCTCATTTAGTTCCAGACCAGACCTGACCTCCAAGTGAATTTTTCAAAATGCCCCCAAATCATCAAATAACACCCATATAGCCACAAATACATGTTCATTTACCATTTACATGCTTGAAAAAGCCAGTACAATTTGCTTAGGTATGGGTTTTTTAAAAACTGGTCATATTCAACCACTAAACAACAATCATTTTTTAATTCATTTTTGAAAAACTGCGATGTAGCTATCAATGTTTAGCCTTTTTTGGGATAAACACCGATCACTGTCCGCCGTGACTGACTTGCCTCTTGCCCATAGTGAGCTGGGATAGGCTCCAGCATACCCCATATAATTAGAGGACAAGCGGCATGGGAGATGGATGGACACCATCAAGTCTACCCGCTTATTACAACTGCATTCAAAGAGTGTATACAATCCTATTGGTATTGTTCTTAGCAGTCTGTGTTTCTTGCAGCGCTCCAGACTAAGCAGCTTGGCAAAGACAGCTTCCACTTCGCCTTGCCTGGTTAGTAACGACGTAAAAGGCAATTCCATTGCATTAGTAGCATGTATAGCTGTATAGTAAAACACTTGCTTGGAAAAGCATCTCTGTTGTTGCCATGGTGACTGCTTTACCACCCGCTATAGCTGGTGATGATGATGGCCACCAAGGACACCTCTTGGGTCCATGTTTTGCTGGCCGCATAATAAAATGGGCCATTTCATGCTATTGAGGTTGCTTTAAAGCCCGCTCCAGTGTTTTGTTTTTGATTTTTCTTTGCATCAAGCTATGCAATCAGTGAATTCATGACCATTGAAATCTGTCTTCTTGGTAGGTGGACACCAAAAAATTATCTCCCCTCATGTTGGACTATGAAGACAGGCTGAATGAGAAAGATGCACTGCTGAAGACCACAGAGGTAAATGTGGGTCAGCATGAGAATTTATAATTGATGACTGGAAGCCTACAGCTGCTCTGGATTGTAGTCACTAATGGGGATTTGGCAACCTTGCTGCCGAAATGGGAGTCCATGCGGGTCTTCATGCGTCTTTGTCTTCCTGGCGCAGGAGGAGCTGAAGAGGTTGCGAGTGAACTTGGAGGAAGTGATGAAAGAAAATGAGAGGCTTCATGGTGAAACTGCCAAGACTGGCAGGATCAGCCAGGGGGACTGGTAAGAAATGTTCTTGTTGGTCCCAGTTGCAAGGAATACTGCAAGGGTTAGAAACATTGACAGATTGTGACTGCATGTGTGTGCATGAAAAAGGGTACAAGGGACAAAGACACAGGACAATTTTCTAGGGAAGATGATGAGAACGATGAGGGAATGCCAGAAAATTATAATTATATATGAGGAAGGGAGTAGTGAGTACATGATATGGAAGAACGGGAGGTTTTTGACACAAGGGGATGATTAAGACTACATGACTGAGATATGATAGCATTACAGAGGAGATGAGTAGGATATGAGAGCACATGTACGGATAGAGCTAGAGGGTGAGAACGAGCATACTGTATGTGAGAATAACATTGCAAATGAGATGGGAGGGAAGGGTGATACCGTGGAAGACCAGAAGAGTGAGGGTATGAGAGGAGGATGGCATGAGAGAAAAATGTATAATTATGTATCAAAGGATGAGAATGAGGAAAGAGTGTAGGTGGATGAGAGATGTATTATCAAGGGATGAGGGTATGAGCCGTATGAGGTAAAAGAATGAGCGAGGAGGATATGAGAGGGTGAGACAGAGCATGACAGAATGAGGCAGAGTTGCGGAGGATGAGAGACAATATGACCGCATTACAGAGGTGATGACAGCGGGACATGAGAGGAAGTAAGAGTGCATGGATGGACACGGGTAGACGGGGAGGATGACAAACGGCATATAACGTTGTGCAAGTGAGGTGATGATGAAGACATGGAGAGAGAGAAAGAAAGAGAGGGTGACAGCATGTTGTATGAGATGAGAGAGAAACGCTATAATAGTTATGAGAGTATGCAGAGTATGGTTTCAGACATAGTATCATGGATCATTTCAGAGTGTAATTTGTCTGCAGCCACCAAGTGAAGCAACAGGCTCTGCTGGTTCTGCGGGAGAATGAGGTCCTGAGCGAACACCTGGAGGCGCTGTGCATTCAAACCAAGGCCGACCACAGCAAACACCTCTCTGAAGGTACGCCATACAGCCCCTCCTCATCCACAGGCTGTTTATGTTTATCAGGCAGAAGTAGCCTCCATCTCCCCATTGTCTGCACTTGGCTGCAGTGTCCAAAATGTCCAAGCAGCTGATGCTGCTCGAGGCAGAAAAGCAGCGTTTGCAGGACGACCTGGACGAGAGCAGGGCCGAGGCACACGGAAACAAGAGGCAGGTGCTCGGTCTGCAAGCCCGCCTCAAGGATGGCGTCACGTGGGAGGAACACTGCAACATTGCTGGGAGGCTCAGGAGGTACATTACCTCCTCAACGGAGTGCAGGGTATTGGGTCAAAGGTCAAAGACATTGATTTCTAGGATGGATTGCCAGAATCCAGGATGTATTTTTCATACTGTATCTTGTGTGAAAGTGCATATTTTATCATAAATCTTAATGACAATTCATGCAAATACAGTTTGGTGCTGATCCAAATCATTACTGTGGGCCATTCTACAGTACGAGAAGTAGCTTTGTAAAGTACACTGTAATAAATGTGCCACGCTGACATTGTTTATTTCACACAAAATAGAACATAGTCACAAGAAATACAGACAGAAATAATTTGGCTTGATAGGGAGTGGGACATTGGAGGTCAGTTTTTATAATGATTCAGTTTTCAACAATTCATTCCCAGCAGTGTTTTGTATGCAATAAAACATAAACACTCCTTTTGTCTCCAGTATAACACAATTCAATTTATCTGAAATGCTGTCTCACCTTTAATGTTCCTTTAAAAAAGAAGTGGAAGTAAAAGAATTGGAACGACGATGTTATCTACTCCCCGCTCTCAGGCAGCTGGAGCAGGAGCAGAGCAGGAACAAGAGCGAGATGGACGAGGTGCACGTCCGAATGGCCAGCCTGCAGGAGCACCATCTCAGTCTTCTTGTGGAGAAAGCCAAGCTGGCGGCTGACCTGCAGAGAATGGAGGCGGAGCTGGAGCTGAGCAGACAAGCCAACTGGTACCACAACTCTATAAACATGGCATCTTTTGTTCATCATCGGGCCCCTTTTCATAGTCAGAATCAATTCCTTGGTGTTATCTTTTTAGGCATGCAGCGCATTTGTCTTTGCCCCCTTCCCAATAAAAAGCACAAACCTCAAATCAATTTTCAAGTAACAGCAATGTTGTGTGTGACACGTAAAAATAGCCGCCATTCCTGCCTGACAAGACTTTGTTGACAGATCCCTCCTGCCTCAGCGATCAATAACGGACTTGAGTGACCTCGCATGCTTCCCAGCGTGGGCTCGCTTTGAGCAGACAGACAGGCGTTTAGGGAAAAGACAGATTTAAATCACTTCACATTTCAAGTGCTTGGCTGAAGCATTACACGTCAGCTTGACTAATTCCTGTCACAAACCTGCCGTCCTCTTCTCCCTGCGGACTTCAGCTGAGATAAATGTGAACCTTCTCCTCCTTTCAAGTGTGACGATGATCTGAAGAGTGTTTGATTAACTGTCAGTCTTAGAGTTGCTCACGTCAGTGATTTCTCCCCTCACGTATTTCAGTGAGCTTAAAATACTGCGTATGAAGCACTTTAGAGTAGTCAGTGTGCAGCTTCTCCAGCAGTAAGGTCTAGGTTTATTAATAAAGCACATTTTAAAAGCAGTTCAATACTGCCCCAAATGCCTGTACTGATCAAGAAATAAATAATAGGCAATTGCAACAAGTAATACAATAAAAAGAATTGGAACAAATAAAACATGAAATACAATAAAAAAAAGGTCCAAATAAAACCAATAGATAAAAATGTCTAAATGAGCTTGTCTTAAAAGGTCTTGCTTTGTTCTGCATAGTTTAGGGCCTGCAACTGCAAACTCTCCGTCTCCTGTTGATTGTAGTGCTATGGTGGGTCCCTTAAATACGAGCGGGCTAGCCCATCTAGACATTTCCAAACAAGCAGTAACTTCTTCAAATGAATCCTGGAAGTAAGCGGCTGTCAAGCACAGGGGTCATGTGTTCAAACCGTTTTACCAGCCCAGTAAGCAGGCCAGCAGTTGCCAGTTGAAGTCTGTGAAAGGAAGCCTGGGCAAGGCCAAAGTAGGGGGAGTTTGAGTAGTCCAGATGAGAGAAAATGAGCTTATGTCAGATTGTTTACTTAGCAAGAATCCTGAGCTGAAAGAAACTTGCTTTGATCACTGAATTGGGTCGCTGCCAAAATTAAAGCCCAACCCCAAGTTGTTGTTTTTTTACACGCAGGGCGGCAGTAAGAAACCAGTGAGGACTGTTTACCATGTCACCAGCTCTCCTAGTGCAGGAACAATTACAATATCAAGTAAAAGTTGTTTTATTTAGGCAAGTTAACATAAAAGTTATTGAGGAATACACGCAAATGGACATATCTGATCCATTCCTTGTTGTAACTTTGCTGATTAAGATTTTCAGCTTATAAAAACCCCAAACTCAGAAAATTAGATTTTTTTTTAAAGAGCAAAATCTAAAGAAGAAAAAAGAAATCTATTGATTTGCATATTATTCGATTATATAAGACTGTATGTCAAACTCCCCTTTTAAGTTGAATTTTCTGTGTGGTACTGGAAATATGTTCATTTTACTGTATTTTATTAAAAGCAAGATAAACAGGACAGGGTTATACATATTTGTATATAACGGCTCCACATGACCCCAAAACTTGAATGAAATCAAGCTACAAGATAGCACACATCTGTAAATCCATTCACGTAGCAAAACTTATGAGCAGTTGAGTTCAAAGACACGTCGTTTAAGCTGAATTCACATGTATGTACTGGGATCTCTGAGCAGACTTAAACATCCACATTAAGTTACAAAGTAAGGGATAAGAATAGCCACTTTGTATTTATCTTTATTTATACTACACGTGCACATTACACACACACACACACAAAGACGTTGTTGTGATGTTCAGAGTGTCCGTGAATGCATCTCGCGGTTGGCTTGTGACAGTGAGAAAGTGTCGTTCCTAAGATGACGGGACTAGGGACATGTTAGCGATGCTGGAATTGCACTGCTGTTGTGTTCAGATCAGAATAAAGTTCTGAAAGTGCATACTCTCTGTGCCTCCGTCTGACTTCACAACAAAGAGGTGTGGCTTAATTATGCAAAAAATGTTATGTAATTCCCTTACCGTTGTTGATGAGCTCTTTTTGACAGCCCCAGTAAGTAAAACTATACAAGCTGTACACTGACTACTCTAAAGTATATATTGTCCCTCAACAAGGTATACTGTGATATTGCTTAACATTTGTTTTGCTGCTCTCACACAAATGAATTATTCCCAATTCCAGGAAGGCTGAACGGAAGCTGTGCGCACTGAAGCAACAGAAGGACGAGTGTGTGCTGAGAGAGGGGAAGACGAGGAATTACCTGGAAGCTGTCCTTTCTGTGGCTGATCATATCTCCCAGGAGCGAGACCAGCTTCTCCACATGGTACATGAATGCACCGCCATGTACGCATACTGTTTGAACACCGGTGTTGCAGCAGGAGCGTGCAAGCGCATGTAGCTGTGCTGTCAGGGGAATATGACGCTTCAGTGAGCATCTAGACTACGGCCATCACCACATATTTTGGCTGGAAAGTGGGAGGTTTTATGGCCCTATGAAGTTTAACATATGTGGTGACAAATATTTAAACAAACGTAGCCGACCTAGAAAGGTTCCATAGACCTTTCTCCAAAAAACATTTTATGACAGTATGAAAATAACAGCAGCTTAGTAGCAAAAAGTTGCTTTTACTATAAAACTATTTAAGAAAGTTACAAATTAAATATAAAAAAAAATAGCAAAGACCAAAGTTTATATTATAATGGGCTTTTCCCACCTATAACACAAAACTGATGTGCATTTTTTTCTTCAAATGTTTTCCAAAATATCAAAGTGGCCCTTGCATCCTAACATTTTTCACTGTGGCCTTCGCTGAAAGGTTTGGACACCCTGAGTTAAGATAAAAAGGCACACTTAATGTCAGAGAGATCTGATTGTACCCCTAGTTTGTGCTGTCCTTGCATTTCAATGGGGAGCCTGTTCTCTCTCGCCACTTTTTGTACTGCCGTATTGAAATCATTTCCAGGATAGAGCGGTTCTCTCCGAGGGTATTGCATTAATTGCACCGTGAGTCACAGAAGCATGGATCCTCCAAAAGTAGCAAAGAAAGACGTATTTGAAGTAGTCCTAGGAATTAGGACAGCCTTCGGACGGTGTTATGACATCCTGGCCTTCAAATGCGGCCTCCGGAGCATGCAGAATAAAAATCTTGATCTTGATGAGAAATGCGAATGAAAGGTTAAAGGCCTGTGTTAAAATGTATTTTATATTGTGTTAAAATGGAGCCAATGCAAGGGTTTTTATGATGATGGCTGTGCAGAGTAAGTGCTTTGCAATCATGGCTAAGGTTTTCCAGACAATTCTGCCACCACAACGCTTATTCACTCTGTGTGTGCACGGTGTCTGCAGGCCAGCGACAAGGCAGCGATTGGCTTGATTTTGAAGCACACTTGTGTGCTGCATTTGACTTGCTAAGCATCTCAATGGCGACATGAGAGTGTTGTTTGCCGGCGGTATTCAGTCCACGTTGACTGGCCGAGCATTTTGAATAAAAGAAGCAGGATGTTGATAGTTGATCTCTTGGAAGTCTAAACACTAAGGTTTACTCTGCACTTCCGTTCTGCCATTGTCAGGACACCTGCCATTCTGATGCCGTCATAAGCACTGACATTGTGACTGCTGTGGCCTGAAGACTCGTCTTTTAATGATTGTGGTACTGATGAACAAAGATCCACAGCTAGAGTAGCGTCTGCCAGAACGCCTCTGCTGTTAAATAAAACAAAACAAATTCAGGCTTTTTGAGCCAGTTGGGCTAAAATGCTGCAGCCTGCCATGTGTAGAAGGTCAGGCTAACGCATGCTGGCAGGTGGCCTGTGGGGCCATAGGAGGCCGTTTGTGTGGATGAAGGCGACGTGACCACACTGGTGTGTTCTCCTTGGTAATGTGTTATGCATATTACAGTAGCTGACTGGTGGTAATGTTTTGACACACCTGAAGATGTCTGTCCTCTCTCCTTCCTCTTTAGGCTTCGACTCTTCAGCAAGAAAAGCAGGGATTCATCGGAAAGATTCTGAACGGCACCGTTAGATTCGGAAAGCTAGAGGAGCGCATCAAGGTGAGTTTGCAGTCTACAAAGTAACTACGAAAGCAGCACAAACCGTAGTTGCTTCAATGACCACCAGACACACAGAGTACATTCAAAGCAGAAAACCCGAATATTTGCTTTAGGAAATGTGGGAGTAATCTGTCCCCTGTGTTCTGTTTAAGGATGTCAGACAGTTAAGACAAGCTGGCAGCAAGAATATACGTGCACAGTCTGTGCGTGATGAAATACATGAACGAGCAGTAAACACAACACGGTGGAAACACCCTCGTACAGCCTGAGTTGCACACACACAGCCGCACTAGCATGCTTTGCTAGACTAAGATAACCCTTCCATTTACGCTGCGTTTCGTCGCCTTTTTACATGTTTAGTGTGGGAGGGGCTGGGCTACTCTTTATGATATTCCTTCACGATCAGCAATTCCCTAAATGAACCAAGTGTGTCATCTCCTCACAATGACAGCAATTCATTCACATTATTTATGTCCATTTCCGCAAGATTACATTTAGCTGGCCAATTCTGCAAGGACGTTAATGTGGAAATCATAGAGCCCTAATTATCCTTGCAATGCTACCTGCGTTCCCAGCATCACTCGCTCTCCACATGTGACTTTTGTCAAGCTCAGGAGTTCAAGAGTTGCCACAGTGTTAATGTCCAAGCAGAAGCCATAGTAAATTGATCAAAGTTACTTAAGATTTGTCAGACGTGATTGCTGCGCAAGACTTACGACACACCTTTCTGCATTTTTTTCTATTTTTATTTGACTTTGGTTTTCATAAATACAGGCAAAAACACAGTTAAGAAGTTTGTTCACTTCCTGTGTTTAAGTGTCAACATTGTCTGAATGGGGAGGAAGCAGAAGCGAGATTGTGGAGGTATCCATACTACAAAGCATATCACTGTGATGAAGGAAAGAAACATACATTGTCGTCTGGCATCGTATGACTTTTGAATTCTGTTTCTCCCAAAATTCTGGTCATTTTCCACATTTGTGACTTTGTTTTCACTCAAATATGAGATATAAGTGAATCAATGCGAGTCTTTATGCTGTTGGTCCAATTCAAGGTCAACTACCGGCTGAAGTCATCCAGACAGACACATTTACCTGAAGCACCCTGCAATGTCCTCCTGCCCCTCAGTCTCCATCCGTTCAGCTGATGTACATTCAATGCTCTACACTCAGCTCATTTCCTTGCCGCGGTCCTTCATGAGTGTTGGTGCACGTTGGGGTGCTTTGAGGTGCGGGGCCTGAGGTGAGCACACTGGGAATGTTAAAAAGGAACACAAGCTCAGCACCGCTACTCTGTAGCAGTCAGGGCCGGCTGTTTGTTATGCGTGCTGCTAACTCCCTCCACAAATGTCAATTATGCCTAATGACCATTCTCTTGCCAGTCATTCCCATACGGGCTGCAGCTCGCCACAGCCTCCCAACAGACTGTGGATGTAGTTAGGATGCTCCCAGCATCCACTTTGCTTTTTCCTTCATCCACAAAGCTTTAGACAAACGGCGAAGACAGAGGCTTGGCCCTGGGGACTCACTAGCTGTTTAAAGGTATATTATTCACTCATTTTAACAGTCAGATGTGCTACAAAAGTGTACTTGAAGTGTGTTGTCCATAATCTATCCTTGATGCCTCTTATTTACTGTATGCTAATTAGCCTTGTTTGTCAGTGCGTGTCCCCAAGAAGCGCTATTGTGTACTTGATTGACTTTGTTACCTGCTAACTTTACAGTTGTCCAAGGTAATGTATAAGATGCCATATCTCACATACAACAATGTACCATGGAGACACATTAGTAAAGCTGTGTGTGCTAAATACACTCACACTTTTAACAACAACAAAAGACAAAATGGCTGTAGCTGACAGACAGTTGGCAGATCTCCAGGTGGCATTTTAAGATATGTAGCGAAGCCTACCCCCTTTTTTCTCTTCGTTTTTAAACAAAAGATTAAAAACAGATTGATTAGCTTGATTACTGAAGTATTCATGAGCAAGGCATTATTTCTTATGGGACAAACTGTGAGTCCAAATTGTGTGCAAGGGTAAAAAGTGTTTGTGTATATTAGGGATGCTCTGGTTTGCTCTGATAGATTCTCTGGTAGGTTTTAGGCTGCCGATTCCAGTACGCATGAATGCAGTCCAGTATGCATGAGGGAGGTTAGTCGATACCGATCACAATCACATGGATTACCTGTAAAGTTTTCAATTTATTATTCTTCACAAATAAACATTTGGGTGGATTTTTTGCCTTTAGTGTGAAAGGACTTTTGTACATATGACACAAATCTGAATTTCTTGATGATGATGCATGTTTTGTAGTAATCCACACGCATGGGAAATAAATATTTTAATTCATTTTGTAGTACAAGATAACAAAATGAAGAGAATAAAAGATTAGAAATACATTTGCTTATGAAATATAAATGTGTGGTGTTGAAGTTATAAGAATAAATAGTAGGTGTCCAACGTTGATCACAATTAGAGCTGTCATCTATTTTTTATTTCTGACTACCAACATTTGAATTGTACACCGTACATACTTTATTTATCAAAAACAGTGTGGTCATCATCTTTATGCTATTTGTCATTATTTAAAGGCAGAATGTCTGAATTCAACCCTTCAAAAGTTCGTACGTACGTCATGTGATATCTTCTTTCTGGTGGGACAAAAAGGAGCTCCCAACTAATTGTATTGCTTGTTTGTTTTTAAAACAGATTGTGACTTACATTTGGAGTCTAAAGACCAGAAGATAGCTACAGTAGCTGCTGCCTGTGACAGCCAGGCAAAATGGGGAAACAAAAAGATGCAAGAAAAGCATTTGATAAGGGGAGACCAAACACGCCGACATGGATTGGCCTAGCTTGTGACAAACTGAAGCCATTGAGGTTTTACAAGCGTGTCCCCTGTCGGCTCAAAATGAGATGTCTTTTTGTTGGCAACCTTACGAGACACATTACGCTTGTAGTTTGCTGCTGATCAGTTTTTGGGATTGGCTTGGTTTGGTTTGGTTTGGTTGAATGTGTTTGGAACATGCATACATTGTACAAAGAATGATTCATGCTACATTCCTCAGGTCTACATGTCCGAAAAGGAGTAGGAAGAAGCAGATCTTATTTAATCCTACCCCCTTTTCACATGATTTGCTAATACATACATGCCTACTTACTCATACATACTGTGAACATTCATATGTATAAATACATAGATATGTATGTACTGCATACATACACATACATGCATATATTATATTTTCCTTTAAACATTTTTTTCTCTCCTCTTTCCTGTTGATTTCCGGATCAACATCTTGCTGTCTTGGTGTTTTACTGTGAGTGTCATTAAATGGAAGTACTTGAGTTCTGTACTGTACTTGAGATTTTACTATTTTGTTGATCGTGCCCTTTCAATGTTAATATCAATGTTCGTAGTATTGAATGTAACCTTACCGTTTTTGGGCGTTATATTCTTTTTTTTATCCTTGTTGTCATGATGATATGATGTTTAGTATGCATCCAGATCGTTGATATCTTTGACAACCAGCACTCCTGCTTCTCCTGGACTTCCATGCAGGTTGATGTATATTTTCCCGTTGGTGCTCCAAGTACTTTGTATCTTTCCCTGCTTCCTCAAGTCTCGCGCTTTCTTGGCAATGTCAGCGTTGCGTTTTGTCAGATGCTCATTTAAGTAGACGTTTGTGCCTTTCAAGTTCTTCCTCTGTTTCAGCAGTGCAGTTTGGTAAACTTGATGATGAAGGTGTGGTGGTGTTTCTGCCATACAATGGGATGCAAGTATCAATGGTGTTGGTATCTACCTCCACCTCCTTGATTGTAGGAAGCTGACAATCTGTTGCTTTGCTGGAGGAACATCCTCTGTTATGAGCTTCCCTATCTTTTGACCCGGGTGTAATTCTGAGCCCTGTGAGGATCACGTCCTTCATTTGTGAATTTTGATCCATCTCCTCCATGATAGTTTTCATTTGCTCAGTGATGTTATCCTTTGCTTCTTTCTTTTCCTCCAGAGTGGTGCGCCAGGCGGCATAAACCTTCCTTTGAAAGGCATTTATTGGCATGTGTTGCTGTAGTTTGTTACACAAATCGGCCCATCTTGATTGGTGGCCGATCGATTGGAGCATCCCTGGTGTATATGCAAGTCTCCTACTTTCTGTGATGTTTTTAGACTTGTAGCAAAGACTGTTTTGCTTTTTCCCCCAAACTTGTGGCTGTATACCCTAGGTGGGCTCATTGATCTACAGGTGGGTTAGAGACCGACCTGTCCATGAGGAAGGATGTCATGAAAAGCAGTGAGCCTTTGAAGACATCATCTCTCATACAGTAAATGGAGCGAACAATAAATGGTTCTCACAGTTGGTGCTCATAAACAAATTACTGTTAGAACATCATTAAAAAGTCACTTTTGCATAATAAGAGGCCTTTTTAATGTGTCACTGTTGGCCCAAAAACAATATGCCCCCATTGGGATAAAACTTTGTAATGGTGCCAACAGAATTCAAACAACGTAGATAAACACTCAAGTACTCTAAGTACTTTGTTTATTTGTGTTGATCATATGTTTGTCAGTTCAGTTCCTTGATGTTGAGAAGCTGAATAGCTTGAGGAAAGAAACTGTTACACAGTCTGGATGTGAGGGCCTGAATGCTCCTGTACCTTTTTCCAGATGGCAGTAGAGTGAAGAGTGTGTGTGATCAGCCACAATGCTGGTGGCTTTCCGGAGGCAGTGTGTGGTGTAAATGTCCATCACAGAAGGAAGAGCAACCCCGATGATTTTCTCCGCCGTCCTCACAATCCGCAGTAGGGTCTTGCGGTCCGAGACGGTGCAGTTCCCAAACCAGTCAGTGATGCAGCTGCTCAGGATGCTCTCGATGGTCCCTTTGTATAAGGTCAGGCTGAGGAATGATGGTGTTGAATGTTGAACTGAAGTCTATGAACAGCATTCGTACATATGAGTCCTTCTTTTTCAGGTGGGTGAGGGGCAGATGGAAATTCACTATTGCGTGAATTTAAAGCTGTCATGCATTTAGAAACACAGAGCCTGCAGCCGAATCGCATGCCAAACTAAAAGGATGCGTATTGACATTAAAAACATCCGATTGACTTTTTATTTGGCGGGTCTTCAGGAAGGTTGTCTGTACAAATGAAAGGAAGGCTTTATGCTTCTGAGGTGTGAGCTATTGATCTTCAAGCTCAATAGAAACTTGCAGGTTCTATTTAGTACCTCCTCTGTTTCAACAGGCACGCATGCAAATCTTGCTGTGCCTCGTGTGGGCTCACAATTGGGCGACTCCACCGACACCCTGGTTCTCCCGACCTTCGTAGACGCACGGGTGCTGCTCGAAGGGAGTATGCTGCACGAGCCCGGTTCGATAGCCACACATGTACGTCTGCGTGGGTGAACCATACAACAGCACGCACAACAGACTCACACTCACGATGTAAAAAGCTGCCAACGGAGCACATGGGTGTCATGAAAACTTGCTCCATAAGTACGACACTTGCAACGCTCAGATACCCTCCTTCCTCTTCGTGCTGGCTCCAGCCAACAAAATTCCCCAAAATTGCGGCGCCGGTGTGTGTGCATGTGCGGACCACTTTAGGGGAGCTGCGAGCGCACCAGTTTGACGTGCAATTGAATCTACTTAGTTGAAGTGGGACATTGTTTTCTGAGCTGCAACAATGAATGCAGTTAATTCAAAACATAGTTATTTTTATTTTAAAATGTAAATCTAGGGGAATCCACCGCTGTAACTACAGAGCCCAATGTCCAGCGTCCAACGTGAAACTAACCACCACGGTACCACGCCGACACGCCTCTCAACAGACAAATGTTACCTCAAATGACTGATGTATTGATTTTGACTTGAGAACATGAAAGCTGCTATTGGAAGAATTGATATTTCAGTATTGATAAATACATACTTTAACAATCTCCAGGAGAAACGTGGGTTTCAAGCAGCTCCCCAAGAAATCACTTGATCACAGAATAACACAAATACGGGAAATAGAAGTATAAATAAATAACACATAACTGTTCACTTCCTTACATACAAAGTACATAAAACAGATTTAATCAATAAATGAATAACTCCTATTGTTACATAATATAAAACATAATTGAGTAAAAACTCCAGTCCGGTGTGCGTGATTTTATCCCACTCTGTTGCGTTAAAAAGCCACATGGTGTGGGAGAGGAATGATCTTCTCAGTGGAGCAGAACACGGATGGTAATCTGCCCCTCAAAGTGCTCTTATGTTGGGAGATGCTGCTGGTCCACGATTGACTGGAGCCTCCTCAGTGTCCTTTGCTTTACCACAGATGTTGGGCTGTCCAGCTCAGTGCCAATGACAGAGTCTGCCTTCCTCACAAGTTTCTCCAGGCGTGTGGTGTCCTCCATCAAGCTGCTCCCCCAGCACACTACTGCGTACAGGACACTAGCTACCACAGTCTGGTAGAAGATCTGTGGAAGCTTCTTGCATACGTTGAAGGATGCCAGCCTTCTGAGGATGTACAGACAACTCTGTCCTTTCCTACACAGAGCATCCATGTTGGCAGTCCGGTCCAGTTTACCATCCAAATGCACTCCCAGGTATTTGTAGGTGTGAACCACCTTCACACAGTCACCTTATAATGAGAACAGGTTCTGGATGTGTCCTGTTTCTCCTGAAGTCCACCACCATTTCCCTGGTCTTGGTGGTGTTGAGGTGCAGGTGGGTTGCGTCGCACCTGTTGATGAAGTCCTGGACCAATTTTCTGTACTCCTCCTCCTGTCCGTTCCTAATACATCCCATGATGGCTGTGTCGTCCGCGTACTTCTGTGTATAGCAGAGTTCAGAGTTGCACTGAAAGTTGGATGTGTAAAAGGTAAACAAACCAGGGGAGAGCACAGTCCCCTGCGGTACTCCCGTGCTGCTGGCCACAGTGTCAGACCTGCAGGTAGTCAAGTAGTCTGTGATCCCCCCACATCTCGAGGTTCCACCTCCTACGGTGACTTCATACCGTCTAGGCTATTTTGATACTTCTTGCCCCTTTTGCTGTTTGGCTCAGTGTGAATCGATCTTGTGTCTTAAGAAGACTTTATTGAACCTTCCAGCCACCATGCCTCGCTTCGTGGGGTAACGTTAAACGCAGTGTTTGCAAAATACAGCAGGCTTCACAGCGAAACGTCCCGTTACCAGTGCTCGTGTCGTTTACACCCCTAATGTTGTATTCAATGTCGTGGGAAACCGCAAGTTGTGTTAGTTTCACCATTACTAGTTGGTGCCTCTCTCTTGGCCTTGAGTGGACAATAAAGACTGGACGGGACATCGCACTCATCTTTAATTGTTGGACTCATTGCAGTGTTGAGTGCTCCAGTCTGCACATAAATCATCCCATTCCCTGGAAGACATTAGAGCGGATTTATCAAGTCTGTTTTCCTTTTCTGTGCTGCTCATTTCACTGTGTGCACCTCGCCAATGGTCGCTTCTCAAAGGCAAAATGTACATTTCAGGTTTGACACAAAGCTCAGTCTCTTTGTAGCTGCTTCAGTTTGACGTATTTTGACGTATTTAACGTCTGCCATGGTGACTACATTATTCATGTGTCACTATGAATGTGCATCTCCTTGAAGCAACAGAAAATGTTGAATATTTCAGTGTGTGTGTGTGTATAAATATGGCCTCCATGCGCACATGCTTGCTGTCACTGGAACTTTCATTTAGTTTGCATTCATCTTCCAGTGTGAGGAAGCGTGTCCGTGCTTGGAAAAAAAACAACATAAGAGCAAACGTATAGAATTTGTGGCTCCCCTTAGAAAGCATAAATGAAGCAAATCAATGCCACAACGCTGGCCAAGTACCGCTTAGCAAGTGAGACATCATTATTAGTATGTTTCATGTTGAAGCAGCATTGTGGTGTGGGGCCATTAGTGAAACTATGCAGAGCTTCAACATTTGTCACTGGCTGTGTTTATATGTGCATCCAAGCTCAATGCAACCTGGGGTCCCTATCTGTGTTTGATTTTTTGTTTTCCAGCGACAAGATGATAATAGCAGGGTTTGATGTACACGGGTGACGGGCGCAGTGTTCTTGGACCACATGATCATTTTTATTGATACTGGGACGACGGCCCCATGTTGCAAGGATCTGCACACAATTCCTGGAACCAATTCTACCTCTTGCATGGCAAGCATACCCACAAGCCCTGTCACCCATTTAGCATGTTGGGAATGTTCCGGATTGATATATAGTATGTCTTTTGAGGCAAATGGTGCTCACACCCGATACTGTTGGTTTGCAAACTACCCTGGACTCCTGCCAATACAGTTAAAGGGCACATTTTGGCATTACCTTTTATTGTGGCCAGCTATGCCCCACCCATGCAATAATCATGCGGTCTATTCAGAATTCCGAATGTTCACTTGCACAGATTTAGACAGGTACGTGAACCATGTTACGTCCCAGGTCTGGGGGGACCTCGGACGCCACACATAAAGCTCCACTCGACCCCACTCTCAAATGAAACACCTAACCAAAGAGGTTTGGGGCATTACTCACCCAGCAGGTCATTTATTTCACAAAGGTAAGTTAAGTCACAGCCACTATGAGAAAATAAATACAACATGTGGCTGCTGCGTACCTTTAAAAATTAAGACAAACTTCAGCTGGCTTAAATGCCTGGCCAAACGGAAATCTATTAGCTACACCGATGACATGAGTTGAACACAGGGAAGGACCAACGAATGCACGCACAGAGAAGGGGATGGAGAGCTTCTAACGTGCAAAAAACAATCCCAATGTAACTATATAAACAACTACATTCACTCAATACCTCCCGCCCTAAAAAGCATCAAAGATTTCCTCCCTACAGGAAATATTTGATGCAATGGGCTCTCGACAGGGCGTCAGCAATCACATTTTCCACACATTAGACGTTGGTTGCTGTTCCGCATCTGAGTCAGGAAAACAGAGGGTTGTGATCAGAAAAAACGACAGTAGATAAGGGATTTGCTCTTACATAGATTTCAAAATGCTGCAGTGCTAACAGGGCTGCTTTTTCAAGAGTACTGTAGTAAAGCTGATGGGTTTTGATTTTTTTAGAAAAGTAACAGACTGGGGGATCCACACTGTCTGCATCTGCCTGTAAGAGCACTGGCATCTACCTCCAGCTGAAATGGCCGTCTAAAATGGCGCAGGCGCAGCGAGCACCGGGGAACTACAGAGGAGAGCCCTGGCAGCTTCCAAGGCAGCCTGACAACTTTCTGAACATAGGAAGTGATGCTTTGGACTAGCTAAACTTGTCAACGGAGCCACAATGTCAGAAAAATTTCTGCAGAACGCCCGATAGTAACCAGCCATCCCTAGGAAGCGACAGCGCTCACATCGGGTCCGGGCAAATCTAGAATGGCCTGTATTTTCGCCGTGACGGGGCAGATACGATTCTGGCCAACTTGTCTTTCAAGATAAGTAACCACTGCCTTTCCAAACTCACATTTAGCCAGGATGAACGTGAGGGATGCCCAATCGGTCAAAAACTTCCGTGTTCTCAAGTGCTCAGTCCAATTTTCCGAGTACACCACAATATCATCCAGACACACTTCAGAGGAATTCACATCACACGGGACTGGGTTCATTAGTCGCTGAAAAGTTGCCGGCTCATTGCGAAGGCCGAACGGCATAACTTTATACTGTAGGAAGTGATCTGGGGTAACAAAAGCGCGTATTACACATGCACGGGCGGTTAACGGCGCCTGCCAGTACCCCTTGAGGAGATCTAACTAGCAGGCCCCACCCGAGCTACACAGTCATCCAGACGTGGGAGAGGGAAAGTGCCGGGTTTGGTGATGGAATTAACTTTAGGGTAATCATTACAGAAGCAGGATGATTTGTCAGGTTTAAGAACTAAAATGGAGGGCGAGGTCCAGGGACTGCTACTGGGAACTGCAAAACCGTGCTGGAAAAAGTATTCTGCCTCTCGTTTCATCATAGCAGGTTTCTCTGGAGGAAACTGGTTAGCATGCTGTTTGATAGGTGTGTGATTACCCACATTCGTTCGGGAGGGAATGTCACCAAAAAGGGATGGATAACTGCGTATGAGCTCAAACATCAGATTTGGCAGCAGGGGGCAGATGTGCTAGACGTCCATCCAAACTCTTAAGTATTTCAGAATTTCCGAGGCGTGCACAGAAGGCTGAGCTGCGCATGTCAAGTTCATCACCGCTGGGATTGTACGGATGTGATGCTACCGTTGCAGCGCTACAGGGGAAATCTGAGGAGAGGGCACAACCGTCTTACTGCGGTCAACCGAACTCTTAAGCATGTTAATGTGGCACACCCGTTGCTCTCTTTGCGATTGGGGGTCAAGATGATATAATCTGTCACTGATTTTACGGCTCACCACATATGGACCCAACAATTTGGCCTGTAGTCCAGAATCAGCAACAGGTAGGACAAGAACGCGGTCACCAGGCAGGAATAATGCGACACAGACCTGTTGTAGTAACATTTCATTTTTGGACTGAGCAACTGACTACACGCGTGATGCAATTATTCTTTTAAATGAACTAACGTAGTTTAAGACACTATTCTCAGGGGTTGATTCCTCCGACAGCCATCTTTCACGCAGCATGCGTAATGGGCCGCGCAGAGTGTCTCCGAACACTAAGTCAGCAGGACCGGGCCCCGCTGCACAGGCGTTGGTTCTGACAATGGGTCCAAGGATTTCATCCCGATACCTAATAGCAGTCAGGGTGCCCTCATCTAACCTGTAGAGGTCTGTGCATCCTTCCAGGGATATGCCTCCCCAGACCATCACTGACCCACCACCAAAGCGGTCATGCTGAATGATGTTGCAGGCAGCATAACGTTCTCCACGGCATCTCCAGACCCTTTCACGTCTGTCGCATGTGTTCAGGTTGAACTTGCTCTCATCGGTGAAGAGCACAGGGCGCCAGTGGCGCTGTTGCCAATTCTGGTGGTTTATGGCAAATTCCAATCTAGCGCTACGGTGCTGGGCAGTAAGCACAGGGCCCACTACAGGATGTCGGGCCCTCAGGCCACCCTCATGGAGCCTGTTTCTGATTGTTTGGTCAAAAACATTCACACCAGTGGCCGGCTGAAGGTCATTTTGTAGGGCTCTGGCAGTGCTCATCCTGTTCCTCCCTGCACAAAGGAGCAGATACCAATCCTGCTGAGGGTTTAAGGACCTTCTACGGCCCTGGCCAGGTCTCCTGGAGTAACTACCTGTCTCCTGGAATCTCCTCCATGCTCTTGAGACTGTGCTGGGAGACAGCAAACCTTCTTGCAACGGTACGTATTGATGTGCCATCCTGAAGGAGTTGGACTACTTGTGCAACCTCTGTAGCATCCAGGTAGCGCACCATGCTACCAACAGAGATGTTGATCCAAGCCAAATGAAAAACTACAGCAGCAGAAAGTCAAGCAGTAAAAGATCAGCCAAAAGAGATGAGGAGTCAGAGGCCTCAACCTGAAAAAGCATTCCTGTTTTGGGGTCTGTTTCATTGTTGCCCCTCTGATGCTCCTGTTGATTTCATGAACAACAGAGCAGCTGAAACTGATGAACAACCCCCTCTGCTACTTACCCGACCTCATCAATATTCCAGAAGTTTGACTGATAGCTTACTATACTCTGATTGAAAAGCGTTCCTCTCAGAGCAATATATACAGGGGGTGCAGAATTATTAGGCAGGTTGTATTTTTGAGGATTAATTTTATTATTGAACAACAACCATGTTCTCAGTACCGAAAAAACACATTAATATCAAAGCTGAATATTTTTGGAAGTAGTTTTTAGTTTTAGCTATTTTAGGAGGATATCCGTGTGTGCAGGTGACTATTACTGAGCATAATTATTAGGCAACTTAACAAAAAACTAATACATACCCATTTCAATGATTTATTTTCACCAGTGAAACCAATATAACATCTTAACATTCACAAATAGATTTCTGACATTCAAAAACAAAAGAAAAACAAATCAGTGAGCAATAAGACCACCTTTCTTTGCAAGGACACCCAAAAGCCTGCCATCCATGGATTGTGTCAGTGTTTTGATGTGTTCTCCATCAACATTGCGTGCAGCAGCAACCACAGCCTCCCAGACTCGGTTTAGAGAGGTGTACTGTTTTCCCTCCTTGGAAATCTCACATTTGATGGAGGACCACAGGTTCTCTATGGGGTTCAGATCAGGTGAACAAGGAGTACATGTCATTAGTTTTTCTTCTTTTAGACCCTTTCTTGCCAGCCAGGCTGTGGAGTACTTGGATGCGTGTGATGGAGCATGTCCTGCATGAAAATCAGGTTTTCTTGAAGGATGCAGACTTCTTCCTGCACCATTGCTTGAAGGTGTCTTCCAGAAATTGGCAGTAGGACTGGGAGTTCAGCTTGACTCCATCCTCAACCCGAAAAGGCCCCACAAGCTCATCTTAGATGATACCAACCCAAACCAGTACTCCACCTTGCTGCCGTCTGAGTCGGACTGGAGCGCTCTGCCCTTTACCGATCCAGCCACGAGCCCGTCCTTCAGGCCCATCAAGACTCCCTCTCATTTCATCAGTCCATAAAAGCTTAGACAAATCTGTCTACAGATATTTCTTGGCCCAGTCTTGACGTTTCAGCTTGTGTGTCTTGCTCAGTGGTGGTGGTTTTCCAGCCTTTCTTACCTCGGCCGTGTCTCCGAGTATTGCACACCTTGTGCTTTTGGGCACTCCGGCGATGTTGCAGCTCTGAAATATGGCAAAACTGGTGTCAAGTGGCATCTTGGCAGCTGCACGCTTGACTTTTCTTAGTTCATGGGCAGTTATTTTGCACCTTGCTTTTTCCACACGCTTCTTGCCACCCTGATGACTATTTTGAATGAAACTCTTGATTGTTGGATGATCACGCTTCAGAAGCTTGGCAATTTTAAGAGTGCTGCATCCCTCTGCAAGATATCTCACTATTTTTGACTTTTCGGAGCCTGTCAAGTCCTTCTTTTGGCCCAATTTGCCAAAGGAAAGGAAGTTGCCTATTAACTACGCACACCTGAAATAGGGTGATGTCATTAGACCACACCCCTTCTCATTACAGAGATGCACGTCACCTAACATGCTTAATTGGTAGGAGGCTTTCCAGCAAGACAACATGCATAACGAGGATAATATACTGTATTAATATATTCATTCATTTTCTATGCCGCTTATCCTCATTAGGGTCGCGGGTATGCTGGAGCCTATCCCAGCGGACTTTGGGCGGGAGGCGGGGTACACCCTGGACACGTGGCTATATACATACACGTGTGCGTGTGTGTGTGTGTGTGTGTGTGTGTGTGTGTGTGTGTATGTGTGTATGTATATACATATAGCAAAAAGGCACAGAAATAGTTGAAATGATGATGCAGTGGAACTTGTTTGAGTTGGGCTCGTTTATGTTGACACCCCGTCTATGCGGGCCAGCGCATCAAGTCCTGGTCCATCGTGTTCTTATGACTGAAAAAGTGCCCTCTTTGTCTGACATCAAGGTCACACACGTCATACATTGACTGCTTTTGTCAACATAAAATGTTTGTATGAAAAAGTCTGCTTATGTCAACATTAGTTGTAGTTTTGTTAACGTCCTTATTTACTGTCGTCCTTTGCCACTTTGCGCTTCAAATTTTGTGGCTTCACTCTGGCTCAGGTTTTAAAAATATATTGAATTATGCCGTTTTGTGGTTAAAAAATATGTAGTATGTAATTTTAGCCTAAATTAATTTGTATAAAATATGCTTTACGTATGTAAAAGTAGCTCAGAGAAGTACAAATACAAATATGAGGCATTCAGAAGATGCATTCACAGCTGTTATGATATTTAGTATTTTGCACTGGTCACTATGTGCAGTAATGTTACTGTAATGTTGGGTGAAACACACAAGCACCAGATTTAAACACCATGCTAGCAGGCTTTTATTGCAGGTTAGAACGATATCACTATAAGCAAAATAATCCCTAAGAAGGTCTACTGTTGCAGCCGTAAACACACGTCAAGCTAAAACCCAACCCCACTCAGTTACCCTTGCAGATTTACAGCAACACACACGAGCACCAATCTTATTTATATCTTCTTTTCTACTTGTATATCAATGCAAACGGCTTATATCATGTTAAAACTGTATTTAGAAGGACTTTTTCTGTGCTCTACTTACAACAATATTCCATTTATAACTAAGGAATCCTACTTAGTGGAAATTCACTTATTACGTTTGGGTCTGGAACCAATTAAACACAATGAAGGAGGAATTACTGTAATTGTACATATAATGACATGACTGCAGCAGCTACGACTATAGTAAGTATTGTAGGAAAGCAAAATCATCTAAACAGTGATGTTCATTAATGAAGACAATGCCAACAAGATCTTCGTAAGCTTGAAAACGTCTTTATTGTCACCCATTCTCATGTATCCGGTCAACTTGGCCAGTAAACGTGCAAGCAGTGGCTATTTTCTGTTATGTCAACAACCGCTTATGTTGACGTCAGTCATCCAGTCTTAGGGTGTGTTGACATTAACGGGTTGGACTGTAGTGATGATAATATGATGGTGGATGGATGGATAGTACATTTTATGAAAGTAAAAATATATATATACAGTATGTAAAGTAAAATAAATAATAAGTAATACGAACAAATGACACAAAAAATAAAATAATAATGTGGTCTGTAATACAAAGCTGAGATGCGCGCTGTAAGGAAGCCAAAATTGGCAGTGTAAACTTGTATAAACTGATATTTGACTCAGTGAGGACGGCATGGGGTGTTCAAGGTGCGGCCATTAGTCGCACACAGCTTGTTTTTAATTGGACACATTGTAAAAATACAAAAATGCTGTTGAAATCCTGCTAATAATAATAATAATGCTCCTTGCTGACAGTCAAGCTGTTTTAAACGCAGTATAACCTATTAGCACATCTATGTTGGATTGGTTTTAGCATTTTTAGAAAGTTACAAATAAGTAACTATTTGGTGGTACTGCGATCTAAAGCTCCTCCCTGAGTTCCTCCCTGAGTCACCACCTTATCGTGGTGGAGGAGTTTGCGTGTCCCAATGACCCTAAGAGCTAAGTTGTCGGGGGCTGTCATGCCCCTGATAGGGTCACCCATGACAAACTCCTAGTCCTAGGGGAGGGACCAGACAAAGAGTGGCTCAATAGACCACAATGATGCACAATAACAATAGACTTCGTTTTCCCTTACCCGGACGCAGGTCACCGGGGCCCCCCACTGGAGCCAGGGCTTGAGGTGGGGCACGATGGTGAGCGTCTGGTGGCCAGGCCTGCACCCATGGGGCCCGGTCGGGCACAGCCCGAAAAGGTAACGTGGGTCCCCCTTCCCATGAGCTCACTACTCGTGGGAGGGGCCAAAGGAATCCGGTGCAAAGAGAGCTGGGTGGCGGCCGGAGGCAGAGGCCTTGGCGGTCGATCCTCGACTACAGAAGCTAGTTGTCGGTACGTGGAATGTCACCTCTCTGGCGGGAAAGGAGCCTAAGATGGTGCGTGAGGTGGAGAAATTCTGGCTAGATATAGTCGGACTCACCTCAACGCACCGCAAGGGAACCAGTCCTCTCGAGAGGGGCTGGACTTCATTCCACTCTGGTGTTGCCGGCAATGAGAGACGACGGGCAAGGGTGGCAATTCTTGTTGCACCCCGGCTCCAAGCCTGAACGTTGGAGTTTAACCCAGTAAATTAGAGGGTAGTTTCCCTACGCCTTCGGGTGGGGCGGACGGGTCCTGACTGTTTGTGCTTATGCGCCAAACAGCAGTTCAGAATACCCACCCTTTTTGGAGTCCTTAGAGGAAGTACTAGAGAGTGCTCCCTCGGGGGATTCCCTTGTTCTGCTGGGTGACTTCAACGCTCATGTTTTCAGTGACAGTGAGACCTGGAGAGGTGGGATTGGGAGGAATGGCCCCCCTGATCTTAACCCGAGCGGTGTCTTGTTGTTAGACTTTTGTCCTCGTCACAGATTGTCTATATGTGAACACCATGTTCAAGCATAAGGGTGTCCACATATGCACTTGGCACCAGGACACCCTGCGCCGTAGTGTAATGATTGACTTTGTGGTTGTGTCTTCGGAAGTGCGGGCGCATGTTTTGGACACTCGGGTGAAAAAAAGGGGCGGAGCTGTCAACTGATCACCACCTGGTGGTGAGTTGGTTCCGATGATGGGGGAGGATGCCGGTCCGACCTGGCAGACCCAAACGCATTGTGAGGGTCTGCTGGGAACGTCTGGCAGAGTCCCCTGTCACGAGGAGTTTTAACTCCCACCTACGGGAGAGCTTTGACCATGATTCGAGGGAGGCAGCGGACATTGAATCCGAGTGTGCGATGTTTCGTGCCTCCATTGTAGATGCGGCTGATCACAGCTGTGGCTGTAAGGTGGTCGGTGCCTGTCCTGGCGGTAATCCCAGAGCCTGTTGGTGGGCACCAGTGGTGAGGGATGCAGTCAAGCTGAAGAAAGAGTCCTATCAGCCCGTTTTGGCCCATGGGACTCTGGAGGCAGCTGACAGGTACCAGAAGGCCAAGCGGTCTGCAGCTCTGGCAGTCGCTGAGGCAAAAACCTGGACATGGTAGGGTTTGGAAAACGACTTCCGGATGGCTTCGAAGAGATTCTGGACCACCATCCGCTGTCTCAGGAGGGGGAAGCAGTGCACAGTTAACACCGTGTATGGTGGGGACGGTGTGCTGCTGAACTCGATTTCAGATGTTGTGGACCGGTGGAGGGAATTCTTTGAAGACCTCCTCAATTCCACCGACACGCCTTCCAACATGGAAGCAGTGCCCGGGGACTCTGAGGCGGGTTCGCCTATCTCTGGGGCTGAGGTCACTGAGGTGGGCAAAAAGCTCCTTGGCGGCAAGGCCCCAGGGGTGGATGAGATCTGCTCGGAGTTCCTTAAGGCCCTGGCTGCTGTGGGCGTGTCTTGGTTGACACGACTCTGCAGCATTGCGTGGACGTCGGGGTTGGTGCCCCTGGACTGGCAGACCGGGGTGGTGGTCCCGCTTTTCAAGAAGGAGGACCGGAGGGTGTGTTCTAACTATCGTGGGATCACACTTCTCAGCCTTCCCGGTAAGGTCTATTCAGGGGTTCTGGAGAGGAGGATCCACCGGATAGTCGAATCTCGGATTCAGGAGGAGCAGTGTGGTTTTCGTCCTGGCCGTGGAACTGTGGACCAGCTCTATACTCTCGGCAGGGTCCTTGAGGGTGCAGAGCAGTTTGCCCAACCAGTCTTCATGTGTTTTGTGGACTTGGAGAAGGCATTCGACCGTGTTCCTCGGGGAATACTGTGGGGAGGGCTCCGGGAATATGGGGTATCGGACCACCTAATCCAAGCGGTTCGTTCCCTGTATGACCGGTGTCAGAGTTTGGTTCGCATTGCCGGCAATAAGTCGGACCCGTTTCCAGTGAGGGTTGGACTCCGCCAGGGCTGCCCTTTGTCACCGATTCTGTTCACTACTTTCATGGACAGAATTTCTAGGCGCAGCCAGGGCGTTGAGGGGTTTCAATTTGGTGGCCGCAGGATTCGATCTCTGCTTTTTGCAGATGATGTGGTCCTGTTGGCTTCATCGAGCAGTGACCTTCAACTCTCACTGGATCGGTTCGCAGCTGAGTGTGAAGCGGCTGGGATGAGAATCAGCACCTCCAAGTCCATGGTTCTTGCCCGGGAAAGGGTGGAGTGCCATCTCCGGGTCGGGGATGAGGTCCCGCCTCAAGTGGAGGAGTTTAAATACCTCGGGGTCTTGTTCACGAGTGATGGAGGGATAGAACGTGAGATGGACAGGCGGATTGGTGCGGCGTCTGCAGTGATGCGGACTCTGCACCGGTCTGTCGTGGTGAAAAGAGAACTGAGCCGAAAGGCAAAGCTCTCGATTTACCGGTCGATCTACGTTCCTACCCTCACCTATGGTCATGAGCTTTGGCTAGTGCCCGAAAGGACAAGATGGCGGGTACGAGCGGCCGAAAGGAGTTTTCTCCGCAGGGTGGCTGGGCTCTCCCTTTATAGATAGGGTGAGAAGCACTGTGATCCGGGAGAGACTCGGAGTAGAACCGCTGCCCCTCTGCATTGAGAGGAGTCAGATGAGGTGGCTCGGGCATCTGGTTAGGATGCCTCCCGAACGCCTTCCCGGGGAGGTGTTCAGGGCACGTCCAACCGGTAGGAGGCCTCAGGGAAGACCCGGGACACGTTGGAGAGACTATGTCTCTCAGCTGGCCTGGGAATGCCTCGGCATCCGCCGGAAGAGCTTGGAGAAGTGGCCGGGGAGAGGGACCTCTGGGCTTCCCTGCTTAGGTTGCTGCCCCCGCGACCCGACCTCGGATAAGCGGAAGAAAATGGATGGATTGATGGAATCGTTGAAGAGTTTGACAATATCGGACATCCTGTCTTAACTCCTAACAAATGTCCAAATGTTACATAAAGTTGTGAGATGCCAGCTGCCTCTGGTTGCATAAACATCACCTCATCATCCTTGGTCCAATTTTGATTGTCTACAAGGTCCACTTGGATGATCTTGGTATCCAAGTTAGGAGGAGATGATGATGCTTACTGTAGATATATAGAGAATAGATATCTATGTTACTGGGTATGTGTTTGTCAGGGGTGTCCAAACTTTGTCCTTTGAGGGCCACGTAATAATATAATAATAATAAATAATACTAAATTTGGAAAAACTCAAATAGACTAACAAAAATGTGATGCAGCGTGTTAGTAATTTTTTTTGGACACCCCTGGTGTAACAAAAGTGATTTTTAGCAGTAGAAAAAAGATTCTTCGCCAATGGAAGTGCTACTGGTTAGGCGGGGTTTACACTTGCACACATTTTGCCTCCAGATTGTCCCTCAATTTAGCAATTCATTATTTATTTATGGCATGCCTAAAAGTAAAAAACTAGTTTGAGCACTGTTTGCTTTCCGTTACAGATAAATCACGTGCTTGGCACTTGACCGAAAATTGGACGCATTAGCACAACATGACCACACAGATGATTGACACCTTGGACGAAAAGCGTGCAAGTGTAAGTAGGCGGCAGCGGTCAAGCCATCAGGGTTTTGTTCTTATGAAATGTAACTTTGAGGAGACACGGACATGTGTTTATTAGCAGATTCCATTGCCTCACAGACACAACCCAGCAGCAACATCACGCAGGCTTTATCCCAAACTGGCACCACCATTTGTTTACCCCCTGGAGGAGCAGTCACACATTCCTTGGCACAAACACTGGCAGAAGCCGTAGACCAAACACACGGCCAGGCTGAGCGGCACCAAGCTAACGCACACGATGCCGAGAGTCACTCTCTGGATGACCAGCAAGTAAATTCCTAGCGGCAGGGAGCCAAAGTACAAGAACCCCAGCAGCCAGACAAGGATGCGTGGGACGTGATTACAGAACTTGGACGGGGAGTCCTGGTCTGCCGGGCCGTTGGAGCCCACCGATGGGGAGTCCATGTTGCGCTCTACGTAAATGTCAGAGCTGCCGGTGTGACTCTGGGAGTGCTGCGTGTCTCTCTGCACCTCCATGATGGTGATGAAGAGGCAGTTGGATGAGTCGTGGGAAGGACTGGCTGAGAAGAAATTCTTAGGCGAAAGGACAACCTCCCTGTTGTGGTCGGAGGTCCAGGTTTTATCTCGTACAGTCAGGCGGGACATGACGTTGGTGTCATCAGGAAGGGATGACACGGTGTAACCTGTGATCTCGGTTTGGTGTCGACAGAACGGGCAGGAGATGGAGCCCGCACCATCAGCGACGTAGAGGATCTTAACGAGGCACCGGGCGCACACCCGATGGAGGCAGTCCAGGATCTTTGGTCTGCGGTTGTGTGCATTGTAGTGTTGGTAACAGATTTTACACTCTAATTCCTCCGGAGGTTGCTCCTTTTCGTCCAAGTCAGCCTGCAGGCAGCTCATCTTCCCAGCGTGTTCTGAGTGGAAAGGAGAGTTTAGGGCAAACTCATTTTGGCAGTTACTGGAGCTTCCATGTTGTGCTACATTTCACCACATGCCTACTGGAAGTGTTACCTTTTTAGACAGTTTTTAGTCAGCCCTACTAGGAACATGCTGGCTTGCGTGCCTGTAGCTTTAATGCCAATGGTCTGGGTCAAATTTGCATAATCAGACTTGACGTGAAACTCAATCTAGAGGAGATTTTCACAAATGGGTAAAACGTGTTTGGCATTTTCCTAAGAAATGTGTGACAATGTGTCTTGGTTGTATTAGCATACGTGGAGACAGTGTCAAGTGCTGAACCATACATCAACGTGGCCACCATATTGGATGTGGCAAGAGTCAGAGCGGAGAAAATGCTCGGAGTGGGTGGGGCATAAGCCGGAAGTGGGTGTGGTTGAAAAGGTACATTATTTTAAGTATGAAATTGACATGGATTGATCAGAATTGCTGTGTGTGTTATTTGGAAACTATTTACAGCCTCACATTTGAGATTTGAATGATTTTTTCATGGTCGTGTGATGGAAACAAGCAAGGTTACCAACTAACTTTAAATATCCTACAAAACAAATAAGAGCCGAGTCGAACCAAGCAAGCAGAGACTGTGTGTGAAAGAGTGAGAGGCATGGCTCCCAGCTCGTCTCTCTAGGGAGCGGCAGTCGCCTTTGTGACCGGCCAGTCAGAGCATGAAGAGTGAACACATGAGTATCACGATTATGGATTATGACGAGCTGCACTCGTTTCATGCACGCACTTGGCAAAAATGCATTATCCGTAATGAAAACGAGTATCCGGCTCATCCCCTAATGTCTACGGGCTAGCAAGAATGTGAAAATAGCAGAAAATGCACTGCTGCCGGATTTACCAAACTTGTGGAGCTCCTGGAGCCACGCTTTGCTGTGCCCACTCGCAAGTATTTCTCAGATGTATGCTTACGCAACTTGTACAATGTTGTTTACAGCCACATCCTGAAGGTAATGGCTCATACTGTATGTGTTCATTCCATCTCAGGAGATATGTCATGTTCCACATGCTGGTGTCTGTACTGCTTGATATAAGAGTATTGGCATAACGCATATTGGCAAAGAAAAAAAAGGTTAAATAGCGTCATACGTGTCCTTGAAGGCAACAGCTTGAGAGCCAGCGATTCCCAAACCCATCAAACACCTTTTGGGATGAACTAGAAAGACCATTTGTAGGTAAAAAGTTCCCCACAGACAAGCTAATCCTATAAAGACCTTCCCAAAAGCATGGAGCACATTGTCATCTTTTTCAGACTTTTAACAACAGTGCTCTTAATTTAGCTAGAAATAAAACAAAGCTTCCGTGTAAGAAATAAAACTCAGCTTTCGTGTAAGAAATAAAACTCAGCTTCCGTGTAAGAAATAAAATTAACTTTTCATGTAAGAAATAAAACTAAGCTTTCGTGTAAGAAATAAAACTAACTTTTCATGTAAGAAATAAAACTCACTTTTCGTGTAAGAAATAAAAGAAAGCTTTCGTGTAAGAAATAAAACAAAGCTTTCGTGTAAGAAATAAAACAAGCTTTCGTGTAAGAAATAAAAGAAAGCTTTCGTGTAAGAAATAAAACAAAGCTTTCGTGTAAGAAATAAAACAAGCTTTCGTGTAAGAAATAAAACAAAGCTTTCGTGTAAGAAATAAAACAAGCTTTCGTGTAAGAAATAAAACAAGCTTTCGTGTAAGAAATAAAACAAAGCTTTCGTGTAAGAAATAAAAGAAAGCTTTCGTGTAAGAAATAAAATTAACTTTTCGTGTAAGAAATAAAAGAAAGCTTTCGTGTAAGAAATAAAAGAAAGCTTTCGTGTAAGAAGTAAAAGAAAGCTTTCGTGTAAGAAATAAAACAAGCTTTCGTGTAAGAAATGGTATAGCTTGTATACCATTTGCTCGGGTGTCACGAGACACGCGTTCCACCAGATGATACACGAGATTGGGTCTACGGAACGGGACAGGATTTCTTATTTATTGTGATTATCATTCATCAGGACTGCAATATAAGTTATTACTATGTAACACATGTCACATGACCTTACTTATGCAGTGAAACTTAGTAAGTGCAGGAAGTGTAGAAATGTATAGAAAAAGGGGAAAAGCTACGGGGTAGGATTAGATAAGCTTTGCTTCTTTCTGCTCCTTTTGGACATGTGGAACTGTCCGTTGTATTCAGTGATGTATTCCTATGCCATTTACATGCACGTTCTAGTCCAATTCAACTTAACATTAATGTTAATGTGTTTTTTTCAGACTCATTAACTCCCTAATGTTGGAAAATTAAGCAGTTTAACTTCATTTCAAAGTGATTAAATAAAACAACGTTTTGGTAAATGCAGTGATCATGTATTGAAGTACTTTACAGATACTTTACAGGTGCTTCTAATGGTCAACAGTTCCTCAAATGTTTTGTCATCGAGACCGCTCAGTTCTGGTCTGATTTGCTTGCCTGCAACCTGAAGATTCCCTCCAGAGGAACTGGTACAGCCAGCTCGCTTCGGGAAACTCTTGGCTTTCTTTCCAAAATGACAAGGGATTGGCATCCTTTGCCAGCATGGTGTGCTCGAGTAAACTGGGAGCACGTAGGAGGCTGTTTCAGTTGGGGTCTCAGCTGTCTAAGAAAAGAGTCTGGACCGTTTCCTTTTGAGTACTAATGTCAGAGATGGTGTTGGCTTTTGAGCAGATACTCACCTTTTGCAGCTTGGAGATTTTTGATTGAATAGGATGAACTCTTTAATTTAAATGTAAATCTTGGCTCATGTGTTCCATGTCCTCCAATTTCACCAGTTGTCCCTGTCAACTTCTTCTTTAATAGGATCAGACAAATGTCGTCTTTGCCAGTTTTTCGCGGGGGGGCAGGATCAAAGCCTTATACGTCATGTGTGCAAATTTAAGACTTGCGGGCAAATTTACATTTTCCCCCGGCAGATTGGCCAACACAAGGAAGACGCAGGATGGTGAATTGTGGGTTGAGAGAAAATGGCGAAGTCCATGCCAAAATGGAGTGGTGAAAAACATTACAAGCAGCTTACACATAGTTTGTCTGGCGGTGGATCTGCTGTAAGGAGTGTTGCCATCATGAAGGATGCGGGTGATGGTGAACAGAAAGCGGGTGACAACAACAGTCGTCGTGACAACGTTGCGTTTAGCATTGTGGAGCCGTTTGGTGCTGCATCGGAGCCAGCAGATGTGGTGAGGAAGATTCTGGTTGGCATGAAGGTGACTGGCACTGTACACGGAGGGGTCAAAGAAGTGAGACCAAAATGTGGTGCCAGTCCTGCCATGTCCCCCTGCAGGCAGGAGAAGGCTACACAGTCTGCCACACTAAAAAGAAGAACACGTGCATACATATGCATACACTTACCCCCAGATGTAATGAATTGCAGTAATCCATCTGAGAGGTAACAAAGGCATGGATTACCATCTCAAATTGCTGCCTAGAGAGAAAGTCTTATTTTTGCCAGCTGCCTAAAGTGGTAAAAACTTGATTTAATGAAAGAACTTATCTGGCTGTCAAGTTTTAGATTGGGGTCCACCTTTACCCCCAGGTTTGTGATTGACGGTTACATGTACTAGGTTGAGAAACCAAGATCAGGTGAGAGGCTTTCAGAAGTTCTACCAAAGAACATCACCTTGGTTTTGTCATCATTAAAATTTTAAAAGTTAAAAGCCATCCAGGCCTTTAATGTCATCGAGACACTTCAGCAGTGACAGAGTTACTGTCATTTTTCCTGAGGGGTACATAAATTTGACAGTCATCTGCATAACAGTGAAAGGAAACACCATGTCGCCTAATTATAGAGCCAAGCGGGAGCAGGTAAAGAGAGAATAGGCGAGGGCCCAGCACTGAACCCTGTGGGTACCCACAGGAGAGGGGAGCAGAGGTGGTCACCGAGGCTTACACAAAATGTTCTCTCGGTCAAGTACGACCTGAACCACTCCAGTGCTAAGCCCCTAAAACCCACTCACTGGTCCAGGCGAGAAGTTGGGATCTCACGGTCCACTGTATCGAAAGCAGCCGTTAAATCTAAAAGAACGAGAATGACAGAATCACCCGAGTCTGTAGCTAAAAAGATGTCATCAAAAACTCTTAAAATTGCAGATTCGGTGCTATGCAGAGATTTAGAAAACCGGATTGGAAAATCTGAAGAATAATATTTTCTTCCAGAAAAGCCATTGACCGACTGTAAGCTGCCTTCTCAATCATTGTTGACAGAAAAGGCAATTTAGGTATGGGCCTGAAATTGGCAAGAACAGCAGGATCTAGTCCTGTTTTTTTAAGCAGTGGTTGCAGCACTGCATGTTTAAAATTCAAGAGACCACACCTGCGCACAGACTACTATTAATAACTGCAGTAACATGTGGTCCTACAGTAAGGAAAACATCTTTAAAAAGTCGCGCAGGAAAGGAACAGCATCATTTGGAGAACCTGATGGCTTCATATGGCCAACAATCTCCCGTAGAAAAGACTGAATGTCACAGGCTCAAACTGGTTTAAAACAGCAGAGAAGGTGACAGAGATGGAGAGGTCCTAAGCAGCGGATGAGATTGAAGCCCTAGTGGAAGAGACCTTATCTTTAAAAAAGTGAAGAACGTTTTTACAGACAGCAGGGGAGGCCTCCATGCATACAGACTGGGGGGCATTCAGAGCAGAGTCAATAGTTTTAAACAATATGCGAGGTTTGTGACAGGTAGCCATGATAATGTCAGACAAATATTTTCTTTTAGGAGCTTTCACGGTAGTTTGATAACGTCGTCAGCAGTCCCTTAGCATTTGAAGAGACACCTGCAGTTGGTCCTTCTTCCATTTGCACTCAGCTCCGTGGCACTCACGTCTGACAGCCCGAGTTGTGTCACTCAGCCACGGCTCAGATCTGGTTTTAGGCTGTCTGGGTTTTAAAGGAGCCACAGTCTCTAAAACAGTCTGACAGGTGGAGGGGAGTCATGACCTGAAATTATCAGTAGTACACACACTCAGGAAAGCCACTGAGGAGTTTGAAAGTGCTCGAGAACTGAGCAGGAGTGGAAGGGTTAACAATATAAAAGAGCCTGGCAGCAGCGGCAGATTTAACTGGAGTATTACCAGCAAGAGCAGCCTCAAGTAATAGCGGCATATGACCGGAGATAGCTGCATCACATACCTGAAGATTAAAAACAGACAGACCATAAGTTAAAACCAGATCGACTGTGTGTCCATGTTCTTGTGTAGGGCCAGACACAGACTGCACCAGATTAAAAGAGTCAATGAGGTTTAAAACATACATCCATAAACCTCCTCTTTGCTCTTCCTCTAGGCCTCCTGCCTGGCAATTCTAAACTCAGCATCCTTCTACCAACATATTCACTATCTCTCCTCTGGACATGTCCCAACCATCTCAGTCTGGCCTCTCTGACTTTATTTCCAAAACCTCTAACATGTGCTGTCCCTCTGATGTGCTCCTTCCTGATCCTGTCCATCCTGGTCACCCCCAAAGAGAACCTCAGCATCTTCATCTCTGCTACCTCCAGCTTCTTCCCCTCTTTTCCACACTCTCCTTTCCTCTGGACTGTTGACCCTAAGTACTTAAAATCCTCCACCTTCTTTATTTCTTCTCCCTGTAACCTCACTCTTCCACTTGCGTCCCTCTCATTTACACACATGTACTCCGTCTTCATTCCTCTCCTTTCCAGGGCAAACCTCCACCCCTCAAGCTTTTCCTCCACCTGTTCCCTGCTCTCACTACATATCACAATGTCATCTGCAAACATCATAGTCCATGGAGATTCCTGTCTAACCTCGTCCGTCAGCCTGTCCATCACCATAGCAAACAAGAAAGGGCTCAGAGCTGATCCCTGATGGAGTCCCACCTTCACTCGGAACTCCTCTGTCACACCTGCAGCACACCTCACTACCGTCTTACAGTCCTCGTACATGTCCTGCACCGCTCTAACATACTTCTCTGCCACTCCAGACTTCCTCATACAATACCACAGTTCCTCTCTGGGCACCCTGTCATAAGCTTTCTCCAGATCTACAAAAACACAATGCAGCTCCCTCTGACCTTCCCTGTACTTCTCCATCAACATCCTCAAAGCAAATACTGCATCTGTTGTACTCTTTTTTGGCATAAAACCGTACTGCTGCTCACAAATGCTCACGTTTGCCCTTAGTCTAGCTTCAACTACTCTTTCCCATAACTTCATTGTATGGCTCATCAGCTTTATTCCTCTGTAGTTGCCACAACTCTGCACATCTCCCTTGTTCTTAAAAATGGGCACCAGCACACTTCTCCTCCATTCCTCAGGCATCTTCTCATTATCTAAGATCTTGTTAAACAACCCGGTCAGGAACTCTACTGCCACCTCTCCTAGACACTTCCATACCTCCACAGGTATATCATCAGGACCGAGTGCCTTTCCATTCTTCATCCTCTTCAATGCCCTCCTCACTTCTTCCTTACTAATCTTTGCTACTTCCTGGTCCACAACAGTCACCTCTTCTACTCTTTGTTCTCTCTCATTTTCCTCATTCATCAACTCTTCAAAGTACTCTTTCCATCTTCCCATGACACTACTGGCACCTGTCAATACCCTTCCATCCTTATCCTTCATCACCCTAACCTGCTGCACGTCCTTCCCATCTCTGTCCCTCTGCCTTGCCAACCTGTATAGATCTTTCTCTCCCTCCTTGCTGTCCAACCTAGCATACAAGTCATCATAAGCCCCTTGTTTGGCCTTTGCCACCTTTACTTTCACCTTACGCTGCATCTCTCTGTACTCCTGTCTACTCTCTTCAGTCCTCTCAGTGTCCCACTTCTTCTTAGCTAACCTCTTACTCTGTATACACTCCTGCACCTCCTCATTCCACCACCAAGTCTCCTTATCTACTTTCCTTCCAGATGACACACCAAGTACTCTCCTACCTGTCTCCCTGATCACAGTAGCTGTAGTTGTCCAGTCATCTGGAAGGACTTCCTGGCCACCCATAGCCTTTTTCAACTCCTTCCTAAATGTCACGCAACACTCCTCCTTTTTCAGCTTCCACCATTTTGTCCTCTGCTCTGCCTTTACCCTCTTCATCCTTCTCACCACTAGAGTCAACCTACACACCACCATCCTATGCTGTCTGGCTACACTCTCACCTACCACTGCTTTGCAGTCACTGACCTCCTTCAGGTTACACCTTCTACACAAGATGTAGTCTACCTGTGTGCTCCTACCTCCACTCTTGTAGGTCACCCTATGTTCCTGTCTCTTCTGGAAGAAAGTATTCACTACAGCCATTTCCATCCTTTTTGCAAAGTCGACCACCATCTGTCCTTCAGCGTTCCTCTCCTGGATACCAAACTTGCCCATCACCTCCTCATCATCTCTGTTTCCTGCACCAACATGCCCATTGAAGTCCGCACCAATGACAACTCTCTCACTTCTAGGGATGTTCTGCATCACTTCATCCAGGTCTGACCAGAATTTCTCTTTCTCCTTTATCTTACATCCTACCTGTGGAGCATACCCACTACCAACATGGAACATCACAAATTCCATTTCTAGCTTCAGGCTCATCACTCTATCTGACACTCTTTTTATCTCCAGGACATTGCTAGCAAACTCCTCCTTCAAAATCAGCCCTACTCCATTTCTCTTCCTATCTACACCATGATAGAACAGCTTGAACCCTGCTCCTAAGCTTCTAGCCTTGCTAGCGTTCCACCTGGTCTCCTGGACACACGATATGTCTACCTTCCTCCTCTGCATCATGTCAACTAATTATGACATAGAGCCAACATTCAAAGTCCCAACTCTTAGTTCTAGACTCTTGGCATTCCTCTTCAGTCTTCTCTTACAGACACACCTTCCTCCTCTCCTTCTTTGACCAACAGTAATCCAATTTTCACCGGCACCCTGTCGCGAACAGCACCAGTGGCGGGCGTTAACCCAGGCCACGACCGATCCGGTATGGAAGTCATGTTTGATTTGCACGTTTTGGTTTGGCAAAAGTTTTACATGGGATGCCCTTCCTGACACAACCTTCTGCGTTTCTTTTTGTTACAGCTAGTCCAGGATTATTTTGTTCTTTGCTGCTACCTAAAAAAACCCACCATGCTAATTGATGACTCTACTGTCCTGTAAAACTTTATTGATGTTTTGAGATTGTCTACCAAAGGAGTTGCATGCACTTTGAGGGCCTTACATCTACACTCTGTCAGAATACCCAAGAGAAAATCTACAGGAAAACCTCAGGACCTCAATCGCGTCATTTTACTTACCAATACCACAGACTTGACCTGCATGTTGCTCATCATTGCATCCAAACACAGTTAGCTGTAAATACTCACGTCTTATTGGAAGCACTTTCAGGATTCTGCTGTCTGCACCAGTATGAGCGTCATTTGCAATAATTCAGTGCTTAGCCACTGAAAACCATTACTGGAACATTCCCAGTGGGTGCAGAGAATCTTATCAGAGCACTTAGAGAGTGACCGCTGTGTTTGTCATGAAATACTGTCAGCACCCTTCAACATCCTTCCTCATCTTCATCTTTATCACTGCACATTGCCTGGCTCACATCCCAAATCTCTGTCTTTGTCTTCAGCTCCATTTGAAAGCAGAATGTTCATCTGTGATGTTGGCTGCAGGACAAGTTATGTTTCAGCCGGATTTGGGGCAAATTGCTAAATGTGTGACTGGCCTGGAGCACCCGCTTGGACCAGAACACTAAAATCAGCTGAGGTGAAGGTTTTTGCGTAAGCTTGCTTGTTGATGCTTGATGTCAGAAATACAGCATATGATATAAATCACTGGTTCCCAAACTCACATAGCCCTTCAGACATTTGACTTGAAGCCATGTACCCCCTACTCCTTTCTGTTCTCCTTGCGCCGTGGGGCATTCAGGCGCACTCGTAATTGTGAGTGCTAATTGTTTTTCATTTTTTATTCACGTACCCCTATGACTGTTGATGTACCCCTCGGGGTACGAGCACCACATTTTGGGAGCGCATATGTGTATGCAGTAATTAAGGTTACTAATTGTTTATTTGGGGTACAGCAAGGCAACAAAATGTCAAATATTTAGATTTTTAACATGAAACCGCAAACGTACTTCTCCCGTAAATGCAATTCTCAAATGAAACAATAAAAACTCAAATGAAATAATCCTTTCCAACAAAGACAGCTAACATACAAATGGAAGGCTTGTGATGCATTTTGTACCTTACAGATGCTAAAGGCAATCCAAAGTAGATCTAAGCTCTTTGTACAAAGCATTCATAATTTAGCTTTGTGTTATTGGTGAGTGTAATATCTGATTAATGATTGATCATTTTTATGTAGAATATGCTGCGAGCCGATGAAGTACAGAGATTAGAGAGAACTCAGAGAAGTGGCTGCACTTTGGAGAGCCCTGTTTTACAGCAATGCAGACAAGTGCAGCAGTCAAGGCTTCAATCCGCAACATGTCGACTAGCTACTTTGTTGCTGTGGTTGTGTCGGAGTAGTAGGCCAAGTAGGAGCGACTGAAGCGGGATCCAGAAGATTGTTGGAGCTGGAACTAATTCATGTGGAACATCAGGCACTTTTGTATTGTACAATGAAAAATGTAAGGTAGTGTAACTGAACTTCTTTTGTTATGCAGATTTTAAAATGATGAGGGAACAACACGTACTACCGAATTTTTTTTTAACTACTAAAAGGCAAACCGGTCAGCTTTGCAGCCCGTATCATTTTTGGCCTGCTACATTTGTGTAGAGGTGCACGTCAGTCTCTGCTGAAAGGCTTGGAGGGTGAGGAGCGAGCCAGTGTGGTTTCCGAGGGTGCCCATGATGCTGTAGCATCATGAAGCCTCTACAGTTTGAACAGTGTGCATGGGTATTTAATTTTTTCACTTGTAACTCCATTCCCCAGCTCCATCGAAGAATGACGGTGCACGCGTTTGTCTTTTTAGTGTTTAATGAAGGAAGAGGCTTCTGTGCTCAGACCTTTGCTTGGTTCTATGGCTGGACTCACAACACAAGGCACACTTTCTGTCCTTAATGTGTACCGTCCGTGTCTGTACCGTACCGAGAGCCCGATTACAAACATGTTCCACTACAACCCTAGTAGATATTGATGGCTCAACTCAACTTTAAAAAGGTTCCGCTTGTGCGCGTCAGACTGTCAGAAGCCAGGGGTGCTTTGTGAGGCAGCACAAAAGATACTGCTGGCGTCCAAGCATCGGTGGCTGCTGTCCAATAAGCAGCTCCACGCCGTGGTCACTCACCGAGGACAACGACGCTTGAAGGCTACGTGTCCTTGCTGAGACCTTGCACAGTGGAACTGTCTGATTTTTTATGATGCTTTTTATCCCATAGGAATGAAATAGAACTAGAAATGGTCCATTGATGTATTAATCCAACAATTCCATCATCAAACCCCAACTGATGATGAGATGTCGAAGTCACACTTGACTATTTGGAACTGTTACACAAGCCTAAAAACAAGTGAAGCAGCGTTAATGCTATACAATTGTGATTATTTTCTTTTGTTTCCGATCTGATACGGAGTAAACTGAGGGTGGGTATCTGCAACATTTTTCTAATTCACCTGTGCCTGGTAAATTTTAGCTTGATTTACTGTGTGGCCAAGCTGAAAGCAAAATCATATAAAATATATGAAAATGAAACAGAACAAAAATAATCAACTACTTTAAGAATGAAAACTTATGTTAACAATTCACACACGGCTCCGTTTATGTGTCAGACAAACATGACTTCAAATGACTGAAGTGTCAATATTTTGGTTGAAGAGCTGGTAAACCGTAAATGAAGTTCAAGTGCATTCCAGCATTTTCTGTCATGCACGCTGCAGATGAGAAAGAATGCTGGGATGAATCCATCCCCTGCTTGTGTCAACAAGCCATGCCTCATCCCATCTCTAATTATGTTGGAGAGATGTGCTGTTAATGGAATAGATGAATACATCAGTTGGAAAGCGTGTTAATCCTATCAGCATAAATCACATGACGCTTGTTAAACATCATCTTAGAAATGGAGGGTTGGTCGAAGTGATGAAGATTTATGCTTGTTGTTAGTAGCAGCTTTCTGTAGTATCACATGTTGTCATGAGAGCTTTGCTTCAAATGTTGAGTGAAGATAATTGGGATTGCCGAATGCAAATTGAATTGATGTTTTCAGGAAAAATATGCCTCTTATGCTGAGCCGGAAGGCAAAGCTCTCGATTTACAGGTCCACTTAAGGCCCTGAATGAAAGAAGGCGATGGCGGTTACAAGCGGCGGAAATGAGTTTCCTCCAAAGGGTGGCTGGACTCACCCTAAGAAATAGGGTGAGCTCGCTCATCCGGGTCGAGCTCAGAGTAGAGCCGCTGTTCCTTCACATGAAGAGGAGCCATTTGAGGTGGCTCAATCATCTAGTCCGGATGCCTCCGTAGTGAGGTGTTCCGGGCATGCCCATCCGGGAGAAGACCTAGGGGAAGACCCAGGAAACACTGGAGGGATTATGTCTCACATCTGGCCTGGGAACGCCAGTTGGAGCTGGAAGAGGTGGGAAGTCTAGTCCCTAGCTTGCTGCCCCCCTACCAGACCCAAATAGATGGATGGATGAGAAGAGAAGAATTTTAACGGCAAGTTATGTGACATAATCTGTCCAAACGATCTTCAAAGCGAGCAATTAACATTAGGGATGTAACGCTACATGTATTTGAAAATGGATTTGTTTGGTTCCGTACAGAGCATACCAACATTCCCACACAGTACACGTTTATCTACTCTGTAAACAAATCCAGTGCAGCCCAGCTATTGGCTAGCGGGAGTCATGGCTAGTGATAATGCCAAGGAGAAGTCCGGACCTGAAAACCCGGTTCCGCTGTTAAAATCTCCTGTTTGGGAATATCTGGCCTTCATAAATACATAAATGGACATAAAAGCAGTGTGCAGACATTATTTCCAGTTTTGGGGAATTACTATGACAGTACAAGCGAAGTCTGCAGACACATTTTGGGAGTGAATAAAATTCAGTGTATTTGCCTCAGTATTTTTGAAGAAAAAATTTGTCATTTACCAAAAACCAAGCGATTTTTGTGGAGATCTAAAAAATGACAAATGAGGCAGGAAAATTATTGAATTGTAAATTCAAAGCAGTGACTGTACCGGTTTCCTGAAGGCCACACTTTGACCCTAGTACTAAACATTCCTCTCTCCACGGTTAGCCATGGAAAAAAAGTTTCACCAGCATCCCAGATGGAGTCCATTCTGGCATACTGAAAGATCAAAGGATGGACAGCTCGCTTTGTTATTGGGTGGGACGAGATGGATTTTAGCATGTGTCGTGATTTTTTGGGATGTATAAGGATATGACGATATAATTGAATTCAGCAGAGTCTCGTATAAAAAGCTTATTGATTTATTGGTAACAAAGTGCATTTAGTGTCTACCAAACTAGACGAGAGCACGCATTAACTGCAAATAAGTATATATTCTAGCATATAACGAGTATAAAGGCAGATATTATATCGGTCAGCTCATGACATTACTTACTTTTCTTGTCGTGAGCAAAAACCTTTCGCATCTTTGACTGGCCAAGTCAAACAAATAACTTCCATTCCGGATCGGACGTGGCCCGGGTTAACAACGCCCGCCACCGGTGCTGTTCACCGACAGGGTGCCGGTGGAAACTGGATTACTGTTGGCCGAAGAAGAAAAGGAGGAAGGTGTGTCCGTAGGAGGAGACAAAAGAGGAATGCTAAGAGTCTAGAACTAAGAGTTGGGACTTTGAATGTTGGAATATGACAGGAAAAGGTAGAGAATTAGTTGACCTGATGCAGAGGAGGAAGGTAGACATATTGTGTGTCCAGGAGACCAGGTAGAAAAGTAGCAAGGCTAGAAGCTTACAAGCAGGGTTCAAGCTGTTCTATCATGGTGTAGATAGGAAGAGAAATGGAGTAGGGGTGATTTTGAAGGAGGAGTTTGCTAGCAACGTCCTGGAGGTAAAAAGAGTGTCAGATAGAGTGATGAACCTGAAGCTAGAAATCGAAGGTGTGATGTTCAATGTTGTTAGTTGGTATCCTCCACAGGTAGAATGTGAGATGGAGGAGGAAGAGAAATTCTGGTCAGACCTGGATGAAGTGATGCAGAACATCCCCAGAAGTGAGAGAATTGTCATTGGTGTGGACTTCAATGGGCATGTTGGTGCAGGAAACAGAGATGATGAGGAGGTGATGGGCAAGTTTGGTATCCAGGAGAGGAACGCAGAAGGACAGATGGTGGTCGACTTTGCAAAAAGGATGGAAATGGCTGTAGTGAATACTTTCTTCCAGAAGAGACAGGAACATAGGGTGACCTATAAGAGTGGAGGTAGGAGCACACAGGTAGACTACATCTTGTGTAGAAGGTGTAACCTGAAGGAGGTCAGTGACTGCAAAGCAGTGGTAGGTGAGAGTGTAGCCAGACAGCATAGGATGGTGGTGTGTAGGTTGACTCTAGTGGTGAGAAGGATGAAGAGGGTAAAGGCAGAGCAGAGGACGAAATGGTGGAAGCTGAAAAAGGAGGAGTGTTGCGTGACATTTAGGAAGGAGTTGAAAAAGGCTATGGGTGGCCAGGAAGTCCTTCCAGATGACTGGACAACTACAGCTACTGTGATCAGGGAGACAGGTAGGAGAGTACTTGGTGTGTCATCTGGAAGGAAAGTAGATAAGGAGACTTGGTGGTGGAATGAGGAGGTGCAGGAGTGTATACAGAGTAAGAGGTTAGCTAAGAAGAAGTGGGACACTGAGAGGACTGAAGAGAGTAGACAGGAGTACAGAGAGATGCAGCGTAAGGTGAAAGTAAAGGTGGCAAAGGCCAAACAAGGGGCTTATGATGACTTGTATGCTAGGTTGGACAGCAAGGAGGGAGAGAAAGATCTATACAGGTTGGCAAGGCAGAGGGACAGAGATGGGAAGGACGTGCAGCAGGTTAGGGTGATGAAGGATAGGGATGGAAGGGTATTGACAGGTGCCAGTAGTGTCATGGGAAGATGGAAAGAGTACTTTGAAGAGTTGATGAATGAGGAAAATGAAAGAGAACAAAGAGTAGAAGAGGTGACTGTTGTGGACCAGGAAGTAGCAAAGATTAGTAAGGAAGAAGTGAGGAGGGCATTGAAGAGGATGAAGAATGGAAAGGCACTCGGTCCTGATGATATACCTGTGGAGGTATGGAAGTGTCTAGGAGAGGTGGCAATAGAGTTCCTGACCGGGTTGTTTAACAAGATCTTAGATAATGAGAAGATGCCTGAGGAATGGAGGAGAAGTGTGCTGGTGCCCATTTTTAAGAACAAGGGAGATGTGCAGAGTTGTGGCAACTACAGAGGAATAAAGCTGATGAGCCATACAATGAAGTTATGGGAAAGAGTAGTTGAAGCTAGACTAAGGGCAAACGTGAGCATTTGTGAGCAGCAGTACGGTTTTATGCCAAAAAAGAGTACAACAGATGCAGTATTTGCTTTGAGGATGTTGATTGAGAAGTACAGGGAAGGTCAGAGGGAGCTGCATTGTGTTTTTGTAGATCTGGAGAAAGCTTATGACAGGGTGCCCAGAGAGGAACTGTGGTATTGTATGAGGAAGTCTGGAGTGGCAGAGAAGTATGTTAGAGCGGTGCAGGACATGTACGAGGACTGTAAGACAGTAGTGAGGTGTGCTGCAGGTGTGACAGAGGAGTTCCGAGTGAAGGTGGGACTCCATCAGGGATCAGCTCTGAGCCCCTTCTTGTTTGCTATGGTGATGGACAGGCTGACGGACGAGGTTAGACAGGAATCTCCATGGACTATGATGTTTGCAGATGACATTGTGATATGTAGTGAGAGCAGGGAACAGGTGGAGGAGAAGCTTGAGGGGTGGAGGTTTGCCCTGGAAAGGAGAGGAATGAAGGTCAGCCGCAGCAAGACGGAGTACATGTGTGTGAATGAGAGGGACCCAAGTGGAAGAGTGAGGTTACAGGGAGAAGAGATAAAGAAGGTGGAGGATTTTAAGTACTTAGGGTCAACAGTCCAGAGCAATGGAGAGTGTGGAAAAGAGGTGAAGAAGCGTGTGCAGGCAGGCTGGAATGGGTGGAGAAAAGTGTCGGGTGTGATGTGTGATAGAAGAGTTTCAGCTAAAATGAAAGGAAAGGTGTACAAAACTGTGGTGAGACCAGCCATGTTGTTTGGTTTAGAGACAGTGCCGCTGAGGAAAAGACAGGAGGCAGAGCTGGAGGTAGCAGAGATGAAGATGCTGAGGTTCTCTTTGGGTGTGACCAGGATGGACAGGATCAGGAATGACCACATCAGAGGGACAGCACATGTTAGAGTTTCTGGAGATAAAGTCAGAGAGGCCAGACTGAAATGGTTGGGACATGTCCAGAGGAGAGATAGTGAATATGTTGGTAGAAGGATGCTGAGTTTAGAATTGCCAGGCAGGAGGCCTAGAGGAAGACCAAAGAGGAGGTTTATGGATGTAGTGAAAGAGGACATGAAGGTAGTTGGCCCAAGAGAAGAGGATACAGAAGACAGAGTTAGATGGAGGCAATTGATTCGCTGTGGCGACCCCTGAAGGGATAAGCCCAAAGGAAAAGAAGACTGGCCAAGTACTGCAGACGAGTCCCACGCTTCTCTCAACACTCAACTCTGTGTTTGGGCTCTGTGGTAGAACGAATGTGTCAGGTTCCTACCTTTTGCTCTGCAAACTTGACATTTTTTGGTCTCTTGCTCCACATCTGCTCTATTCAAACATAAGTCATTTTCTTATCACTGGAAGAATCAATACGGGTACATAAAAATGGCCCAACCCAACTAAGGAGTTATCCCCTTTGTGGCGTTAGAATAAACTTTTTCTTCTTGTATGATGGTGCAGCTAGATAAAGGTCACATTCTATTCTGGCGACATCTGGTATGCTTCAGTCATTTTGGGCTTCATGCACACACCCCGAGGCACATCACTCAAACTTGAAAGCTGCAATCAAACTAGCAACTTTTGGTGGCATGGAACAGTGTCCAAAGATCCACTATCATCATCGGGTTTGGAAAGGCCACTGCATGATGAAGAGGACAGCACAAGCTCGGGGGAAAATTTTCCTTGAGACAAAAGGGACACTGAGAGGGAGAATGCAAAAGAGAGATACGGACAAAGGAATTATGAGGCTGCAGAAGACGCAGGAGGACGATGAAGAAAGCGGTGAAAGACTTTCTGATAGGCTTCTGTTTAGCCAGCCGTGTGGAGAAAGCAAAAACAATAGTAATAAAGCAATAATAAAGTAAGTAATAAAGTTTCGATGTTGGGGCGTGACGGCGTACAGACAGGTGCAGCGCATGTACAAAACCTTTTTTTCTTTCGGCTTAGTGCGCGACACTCCTGGTAAGGTGGGCTTGTTTTTTCCGTTTCTATCGTTTTTTTCCAGTTACTCCAACACTCACATCTTCTTTTTCTTGCAATGCTATGACTTTCTTCCCATACGGGCTTGGGCCGGTTTCAAGGTACGAAAGGCGTACGCTATGAGAGAAGGGGGAGGTCCAGTGCGGCCTCTGTGGAAATGCTTTGTGTTACTCGTCTAAGACCACTGGCATGCCCTAAGGTGTGCAACATGTGTAGCGGCACCTGCACGCCAAGATGCGTGTCCCCGCGTAGCATGTGCATTTCACATGCTTTGTGTAAGCACGTAACACCGAGGTGCATTTTCCACATCGATATCATGACATCTTGTATCGCAGCGTAAACTGTATAGTAAATAACAGAACACACTAGAGTAGCATTATGAACTGAAAAGATTGTCCCAAGATTTACAACGCTTTGTGTGGCAGAACCCCATGACGGCACACGTCGTCATTCCAGCGGTGCTGCCGCTCCACATATTACTCATGCACGTGGAAGGTCACCCAATGTGGAGGGGGGATTGAGAAGAAAAAGAAGTCTAGCATGAGCAGTATAAAGAATTGACTCTCCCCTCAACAACAAGCAACAACCACTTAGCAACAGTTGCTAACAACAATCACATGACCCGGAAACTGCAGTGAAACTTGGTAATGCAAGCAAATGAACAAAGTTCGACAATAGACAACCCAACAACTCTAAAACTCTGCACAGTCTAACAAATAATAATGTAACATAAAAAACTAAACAAAGACATCTTTTTGCCTCATTTTGCTTAGTTTTTTAGTAAGAAAATATTTATAGTCTTGGGATTAGCCGCCATAGATGACACTGAGAACTTCATGTCATGTTACTTATTTATAAATCATTCTGTTTTATTTGCACTTCCATCATTTTCCACACAAAACTAATATATACTGTATGTGTATATTGTATCTTCGTTCTTCAGAAAATTACACGCTTTAATATTAGAACTTTATTCTCATAAAAATGGTGTTTTCAAGATGACACTTGTTTCATGACTTAATTGTAATGAAATAGTTTAAACTGGATTGTGTGTGGGCCACACTATGTAGCTGCTGCTGTAGCGGGAAACGGTCCAAATCTGAAAGGGTACCGTGTCCTCTGGCTGGATTGTATTGGACATGCTCAAGCAGGAATAAACTCCTCTTTCTGTGCCGGCACTGAGGAGGAGGAAAAAACATAATTTTGACATTTTCTCCACTCTCAGGCAGGCAATTATCTTTTGTCAGGTTGCCTCTCTGGAGAAAAAACCAGAAGTGTCTGGCACGCAACAAGATGCTTGATTGTTTAGTCCTATCAACTGATAAACAAATGCTAAAACCGTCGACCTCCACTGGGTTGGTACCTGTGCTGTTGCCACATTTCCTCCCTGCATGACGTTTCCTGCTGCTGCTGCTGATGTGGAGAACATCAGGCTAAGCACAAGCTCCAATTAACATTTGACTCGCGTGCAGCACTTTGGAGGTCAAATGTTTGGATCATCGCGGCGTCAAAGGTAGCGTGATGAGCACATTCAGCTACAATATGAGATTTGTCACGTAGAACCCCGAAATGATGCATAAATGTCCTTAATGCAAACTGGCCCGTAATCCGTCTGGATGTCAACTTCTTTGAACCTTTTCCAGTTAGTGTGTGTGTGTGCGTGCGTGTGCCACACTACCTGCAGGAGTAATCGCCTGCACATCTGTTGATACACCAAGTCGGCAAAAGAAGAGTGGTTCTCTGCAAATAAACGACAGGAGCGAGTGTGTGACGCCACTCACCTCGTCCCGCCGCGAGCAGCTCCGCTTCCTGCGCTCCACCGTGTTCTGGTGATGCCGCTGATGCTGTGTCTTCCATGAGGGTCCACCTCCTTCATGGCAGCGCTCCACATTGCATGTCCCTGACTCACTGCGTGCGCGTGTGTGCGTGCAGGTGTACCGCAAGCAGACGTCCAACCGACTGGCGGCGCTGGAAGAGGCGGCGGAGGGCAAGGCGGCGTCGTACCACAGGGAAATCGTTCACCTGCAGAGGCTGCTGGGAGAGAGGCAGGAGGCGGAGGAGAGGCTGCTGCAGTCCAAACGGTAAGAGGAGGAGGAGGAGGAGGAGGAGAGGGAGATGCGGTTCAAAGAGTTGGAGGGGAGAGTGAGGAAAAGAGAGGAAAGCCCACTTCACAGCGCCAACTAAAGCCGGTTCTGTGTGAACAGCACCGGCACAAAATAAGCTGTCCGGGACAACCCAAACATTTCCCCAGGAGTATTAGAAGCTTCTTTCACAGATTGCACCGAATTGGCACATTCCTTTTCCACCCGTGTCCTTCACACACAACACGGTCGGATCGTAAAATGCATGTTGATGACGGCAATACCAGTCCTTACCGCGATTCCCAACCCTTTTCACACTGCCTGTTAACTCCAGTTCTGTGTGAACAGCACCGACACAAAATGTTGCGTCCCAGAAAACCCACAATTTTGCAATTCTTCAAATCAGAAGCCTCTTTCACACATGTTTTTCAAATCTGGTGATTTGGAACTGTAACGCCTGCATTTATTCGCCGGTGTCTTTCCCACAGAATTCAGGGAATGGCAATATCACCGCGGCTTCAGTAGGTGCATTCACACAGCAACTTGGTGTTGCGTAAACATAATGAAGCCGGTTCTGTGAGAACAGCACCACTAGGACGGAAGGTTGAAGTCAATGCAAGCGGTTCAAAGGTAGTACCACGAGTTTCTGCTAAATAGAAAAGCAATGAAAGATCCTGTCTTTGTTTGCCGGTGCCTTTCACGCAGAACCCATGTCAGCAGCGTCCCATGAATGTTCCAGCTCCTGACGTGGTATCAGAACCACGGGAACCCTCGAACACAAAATGAATGTCCAAATCGGACCTCTCGCACCGCGTTGTGTTGACAGCAGCTGTCACAGATAGCGGGAAACCCAGTCCCCCTGTCCCGCTCAGGGTTCTGTGTGGAAGTGGGGGGCAGTGTGATGTAAAGTCTGCTGGAGGCATCATCAGGCCGTAAGGAGGCTTCTCCCTGAGGATATGCAGAACTCTGCGGGGCGGCGGCCATCACGACCTATCAGCATCTTTGTGGCGGCCGAGTTTCAGACAGAATAGCAAGTAGAGGATCAGACGGCAGCAGTGAGGTAGAGAGGGGGGAGTGTCTACGCTGTCTTCTGCTGCTGTTTTCGACATGATGACACGCGTACTCCACACACACATCCTGTTAGCTTCTGGCCCGCTGCCATGCTGCTGCTTTGAACGTTGTGTGTTCCGTTGGACGCAGAGAAGAAGACCAATCGGCAAATCGGTTGCTACTGTGCTGCTCTTGAAGAGCACAAAGGACCACAAGACCAAAATCATGAACTGTGTAGAGAAAAAAAGAAAGAGCGCCATAAAAAAGGAGCCGACAACCCCAGACGAGGAAATGCAAACATGCAAATATTAAAAGTAGCAAATGATGATGGAATACGGTCCGGCGTCTTGCATCACACCTTCAAATGAGAACCTGAGCTGAGGTAACTGAGGTTAAAGGTTATACTGGTGCACCTGTAACTTGTTTTTGTTAGTGCTGGATTGGTTCTAATCGTTTCCACCATTTATTGCTGTAATGTCCAACCGCAGGTTTCGTGCGCCCCACAGGTGAGAGGCTGATGCCAGCCAATGGGACACATACACACAAGCATTCACACACACATTCATACCTGTGGGAACTTGCAGTCGCTAAGGAAGCTAGCATGCATGGTTTTGGATGTGGGAGGACAGCAAAGTACCCGGAGAAAACCCCCACATGCACGGGGAGAACATGCAAACTCCACCCAGAGATGCCCAACGAAGATTCCAACCCAGATCTTCCACATCTCCTGACTGTGTGGCCAACATGCTAACCACTCGGCCACCGCATGGCACTTTTTGTATCTTTTTTTTTCCAAATTAGACTTTTGCCTTTACAGTCTTGCACGTAACCACCTAGTCTGTTTGCCTTGGACTGTCATCGCGCCATGAAATAACCACGTTATACTGCCACATAACCTGCCATGGGGCCAAAGGAAGTTCATTCCTTTCTATGCTGCTTAGTCCTCACCAAAGAAACTTGACTGTGTCAGGATGTACGGGGAGGTTGTTGTCATATACAGAATTTGTATTTAGCATTGCATAGTTTGCAGAGGTAGCTCGAGTCAAAGGTCATATCGGTACATGGTTTTTTTTAAATCTGCTGTTGTAATCCGTGATGTCTTTTAGTGCTTTGGATGAGTTCTACATTTTGCTGGAGCTGGTCTGGCTCAGAGCCATGGCTCATACAGTAAATTCCTCTCGGCCTCGATGTTAGCCTCTGGGATGGATGATAAAACAGACAGTAGCATGCTCCACATCCTCAGATGCACCTCCTGTTGCACACACACACACACACACACACCTAATGAATTACTCCGAAAGCTGCACGGGGCCTCATTGGGAACAATTACAAGTGCGGTTGCCTTTGGAAACGAGTGTGTGCTGAGTCAGAAGTAATTAGCAGTCAATTTAGCCCAGATCAAGAAAGCGGGAAGAAAAGGACTGCAGTTTTTAGTCCAAATGAGTCACTGTGATTCCTCTTCTTTAATTATACGAGAACCACCTTATCATGGTGGAGGGGTTTGAGTACCCGAGTGATCCTAGGAGCTATGTTGTCGGGGACTTTATGCCTCTGGTAGGGTCCCCAAGGCAAACAGGTTCTAGGTAACGGGCCAGACTAAGTGATTCAGAAGACCCGAATGAAGAATAACAAGAATAGTGACCGCACCTTGCCAGGACGTGGGACACCGGGGCCTCACTCTGTAGCCAGGCCTGGGGGAGGGGCTCGCAGGCGAACGCCTGGTGGCCAGGCCTTCACTTAGGGGGCCTGGCCGGGCCTGGCCCGAATCAGGAACACGGGAACTCTCCTCGCACACTCACCTTCTGGTTGGGAAGGAGCCCGAGCTTGTGGAAGAGGCGGAGACATTCCGACTAGATATAGTCGGACTCACCTCAACCCACACTTTGGGAGCCAAATTCCTTGAGAGGGGCTGGACCTTATTCTTCTCTGGACTTGCTGCAGGGGAGAGGCAGCGAGCTGGTGTGGGATTTTTAATTGCCCCCCGGCTTGGTGCCTCTGTGTTGGAGTCATCCCCAGTAAACGAGAGGGTTATTTCCCTACCTGGAGAAAGCGCCGAACGGCAGTTCAGAGTAGCCAGCCTTCTTGGAGTCTATCAGGGGAGTTCTGGAGAGCACCCCAGCTGGTGACTCCATAGTTGTACTGGGAGACTTCAACGCCTATGTGGGCAATGACAGTGTGACTTGGAGGGGCGTGGTTGGGAGGAACGGCCTCCCTGACCTGAACCCGTGTGGTGTGTTGTTGCTGGACTTCTGTGTGAATTACAGTTTGTTCATAAGAAACACCAAGTTTGAACATAAGGATGTCCACAAGTGCACTTGGCACCAGGACACCCTAGGTCGCAGGTCTGTGATTGACTTTGTGGGCGATGTGGTCCTTATGGTCTCATCAGGCTGTGACCTTCAGCGTTTACTGGAGCGGTTTGCAGCTGAGTGTGAAGCTTCTGGAATGAGACTCAGCAGCACCTCCAAATCCGAGGCCATGGTTCTCAGTCGGAAACGGGTGGACTGTACCCTCCGGGTTGGGAGTGAGGTCTTGCCTCAGGGGGAGGAGTTCAAGTATCTCGGGTTCTTGTTCACGAGTGAGGGAAGGTTGGAGCGTGAGATCGACAGACGGATCGGTGCAGCATCTGCAGTAATGCGGTCGCTGTACCGGACCGTCGTGGTGAAGAGAGAGCTGAGCCGGAAGGCAAAGCTCTCTGTTTACCGATCGATCTACGTTCCCACCCTCACCTATGGTCATGAGTTATGGGTCATGACCGAAAGAATGAGATCGCGGATACAAGCGGCGGAAATGAGTTTCCTTCGTAGGGTGGCTGGACTCACCCTAAGAGATAGGGTGAGGAGCTCGGCCATCCGGGAGGAGCTCAGAGTAGAGCCGCTGCTCCTTCACATCGAGAGGAGCCAGTTGAGGTGGCTCGGGCATCTAGTCCGGATGCCTCCCGGGCGCCTCCCTGGTGAGGTGTTTCGGGCATGCCCNTTGGGCACGCCCGGTCGGGAGAAGGCCTAGGGGAAGACCTAGGACACGCTGGAGGGACTATGTCTCACAGCTGGCCTGGGAACGCCTTGGTGTCCTCCCGGTGGAGCTGGAAGAGGTTGCCGGAGACCAGGAAGTCTGGACTTGCCTACTGAGACTGCTGCCCCCGCGACCCGGACCCGGATAAGCGGAAGAGAATGGAATGGAATTATACGACTTGAAGAGGTCTAGTGGAACCTGAAGCGTCGCTTACTGTGCACTCTTGAAATGTTAGCATTTAGGAAAATGAGCAAAAGTGCTAAGAGCAAGTCTCGTTATCACATGGAAACAAATGGAAAGGGTTTGTTTGTGTGATGGCATGCTAGCACTTTATCTTTACAGAGCGTAGACAAGTTCTACTGTGGAAGGGATCTTGCCTGGTATGCTCCTTTTAGTTCACATTTTGCCACAAAGTAACGTGTGAGGATGTCAGCTGCCACGTCTTCAATGCGATGAGGCCGGAAGCACTTTTGCTTGCTTGTATGCGTGCAAGATCCGTCATTAAGCACATGCCAGATAGCAATGCTGACAAAAGTGCCAGTTGGGCTGGACGTCACCCACCTGATCCAGAAGATGGACTTGTTGTGTGCGCCCACTTTGTAAGGCTCATTACCAGCACCTACAGGACCGCAGTAAGGAACGCAAACAATGCACATGAAGGAGCGAAGAAGAACCAATACAAGCTGTTGATGTTTATAAAGTAGAAGGGAGAGTCTTGTCTCATCACTCTTAACATTGTCTGTACTCTCGTCTCATCAAACTTCTGTCCGTTATTATCATTTTCTATGTATTATCATTAAGTCTGTAAAAAATGTCTTTACAGCGAGAGTAAAGCTCATTGCAACACATGCTATTTACAAACGGCATGTGCAGTGCAAGAGAGGCCAAATGTATTCCGACGAATGAGGGGTAGGATGAACTCGTCCTGGAAGTGTGAATTGTACTACAGTATGTGTGATGGACTTTAGTGCACGTTCCAAATGACCATTACCGTTCTGTCTCCCCTTCAGGGAGGTGGAGGAGGAGCTGGAGGTGGTGTGGCAGGTTGCCACCAGGGAGAACCCGCAAATCAAGGAGACGCTGTGGGACTCGAGGCCCAGCGGAGACCTCCTTGAGTGGGCCTTTACCGGCACCACCTCCCCATTCCGGCCTGGGATTCTCCAACATGAGAAGCATCGACCAGACCAGGATATCTACAGCTAGATCCGTCACACAGACAACATTTGTATTTTGATCTTCACGCCGTGGAAACCTGACATTGCTCGGCTTGGCCGTTTTTTCCCTTCCCTTAGGAAATAATATCAATGGACGTGATGGCGGACTTCGTTCCCAAGTCATTCAAGGTTCTTAACTGTCCTGAAAGTGGAAAAGGATGTAAAACCATAAAGCGCTGGGTTTGCCTTGTTGTGACACTTTAGAGGCGTACCTGGTCCAAAGTGTACAGCCACAGGTGCACGTCCTGGATTTTAGAGCTTCCACCGTGTAATATTAGATGTTTACAAAGAAAGAAGCTGCTCTTCAAACTTTATAGTATCTGCTGACACCCGTGTGAAGGATGCACGTGAGCGCAGTAACCCCATGAGTCAGTCAATAGCATAGCCAAATTCTTCATATGTGTGTTCTGAGGTCTTCCTGGAAGACCAACGTGCAGGAGAAAGGAAATATGGCGCCCCTGCTGGAGCCTCGCTGTAGTCATGTGTGAGATGATCATGGTAGTTGATGACATAGCTTGGCTGGGAATATGTATTGTGTCAATTATATTTCCCCAGCTTTGGGTTGCCAAATGTTCCAGTGCAACTTTACACGAAGAGGCTCAAAAAGCCACTTGATGTAAACATTCACAAGGACTTTGAATCAGCGCGTTTGGCCTTCAAATCCTGTAAATAATTGTTGCGTTGGCTGATGTTGATCCCACGCTTGAACGTAACAACAGGCCCACATGAGCAGGGCCATCTTTTTACTCGCTTGTTCTCCTTTGCCCGTTTCCTCCTGCTTGCTTTGGAGGTGTCACGTGAGCTGAGCCGGAGCACACACGGCACACACAAAGCAGTGTTGGGAAAAACATGCATTTCTTTGCCTGTAACACCAGGGAGACTGTAACCGTAGCAACAAAACCGTGTTCTCCAAGTCAAAATGTTACTTCTCCTGGGTCATCTGCCATGTATGTCTTGTCAGCGCACCGCTTGTTACTAAGCAACATCCAGTTAGGCAGTAAGCGAGCAATTATTCACAAGAGCAGACTTTGATGTTCACGTCCTTACTTCCTGTTTAACTTTATCCTGCACGTGCAAACACAATGTTTGTACGCCTAACATGGCTTGCATCATTCAGCATCCGCTTCTTCCTGCTCCTGTTCAGGCGTGCTGAATAGAGCGAGTGGGTCAAATGTGTCGAGTATGTCCCTAGCAAGTAAACCACCCGTGGCCGTGACCAGCTCCCGCCTCAGTGTTTATGACGCAGAACACGTGTTCACCTTTGACCTCCATAAAGGCTTCTTGTGCAACGCGGAGGAAACGCTGCTTCACTGTTTGGATTCACACTGATCCCACGTCCTTCGCTCACCTGCAGGGTAACTTGACTTTGTTTGTTCTGGACCTAACCTTACCGTGTTTATGCGCGCTGGAAAGCCTTCCTGAAAGGTGCCTTCATGTATCGCTCCATAGGACGCTTAAGGTTGCTTTGTTCTAAGTTATAAACCAGCTTTCTTCCTTGCTTTGGATCGCTTTTTGCATATGGCTCCATAGCAGGTGACATGCAAGGTCCGTGCTTGGGTTACAATAGCGATGGTACCGTTCATCGTGGATTACCTTTACACTTTTCTTGGTTGATGATGTAATCCTGGAAGTGGGGGGTCAGGGTTTAAAACCCGAGAGGAGCGTCGTGGTTCTACTAAGTGACCGATACGATTCACTCATGTTCCTGTCACTGAGGACGCATGCAGAGCAAAAAGGTAAACCATAGTTATTACTCAACATAAATATGTAAAAATGGTTTGATTGAATGCCGACATTCAGTGGATGAACTTAACATTGTCACCTTCCTGCATGTTTTAGTCAGGAGGCTGAACATATCAGAATGTTAATAGGAGAAACATTCCACACTGTTGGATGTTGAGGAGGCGTGAGATGGACAGGCGGGCTGGTGTGGCGTCTGAAGCGATGCACACTCTGCAGGGCTCGGTTGTGGTGAGGAGACAAGATGAATGTCCTCTGTTGGCTGACAGACCGAAGGCATTTGAATGCAGTTTTATGGCAAAAGTCACTTCTAATTGCCAGATGAGGATTTGGTGAGGATTGTGTGGAAAGCTGCTGTGGGATCTAATAAAACTGAAACTGGAACGAGGCCTTTGTCTGTGGCGGTGAGGAGGCTGTTTTTACGAGTGTGTTTATGTGCTGTGGTGCATCCGAATCCTGACAGAGACACCTCAAGTAGATGATTGTTTTGAAGGAAACGGGGTAGCTGATAACTTGGAAGGTTGGATTTTGGTCTGTAATTAGCCAGGACATGTGGCTCAGGGTTAGGGTTACAGCCACTTTGAAGGATTGTGCCACAGAGCCTGTCACTGGTAACACTGGTTATTTTGGGAAGAGCGGAGTGGGGATGGGGTCTAACTCACAAGTTGAGGTGTTTGATGAGACTATTTCAGAAGAGTTTTTTCCTCCAGGGCAACGTCTTCTCTGGGCATTCAAGCGGTTGTCACAGAACCCTAACCCGTTCTGTGACAACCTGAACGGTCCAGTTGCCACGGACTGAATGCCCTGAGAAAGCTGATGGAGTAAAAACTCTCCAAGTTCTTGTCAGTCATCAGCATTTCCTCTAAGGCAGGCGTTCCCAAACTTTTGGCAGACGTTTGACCTGAAGCCATGTACCCTCTTCTCCTGCACACTTAAAAAAATCACTTGAAACCAGAAATATTACAGAAGTCATTCATTTTCTAGCCCTAATCCTCCTCCAAATCTTTTCTCCCAGTGGGGCGCCATGAAAGCTCTTTTTTTCTTTCTTTCTTTTTCCAGCCTGGTGTGTGTGATTTTGGGGTCAGTGAATAAAAGGTCTGGTAATTCCATGCAAAAACTCCTTACATTTTCTGATGCAATCCATCAATGACAGTTCTGCCCACAAATGGATGCAAACGTTCTACACACATTGCTACACCATCTTCCACAAACTCTAAGGCCGTGCTTGTGACGAAGGAAGACTCGTGCAATTCCGGCCGCGTGTGTGGGAGATTTTTATGACGTGCTTATTTTGTTTACAGTTCGATGGCAAGCGGCAAACCACACTCTTATTTTGAAGGCCAAGATAAGCTGGGTGCAAACGTCCTTCATGTTTTTTTCACTCAGAACCTGCACGTGGTCATCAGGCGTTGTAAAACACTTCTTAAGTTAGAGCAGGAAAAATATTAAACTCATGCGGCCTCCAGCATTCATGAACGTGAATGGACGCTAGTGGAAGCAAAGCTAAGAGGAGGTTCTGCCAACCTCCGTCTCCCCTGACTGGCGTGTGTATGGTCATTCCAACATGTTGGTGGCGGGAGGGGCGGTTTATTGTTGGTGATGACAATCTGCCATGATGATGACGCACAAACGTTCCTTCTCCTCGAGATAACAGCGTTTCATTCACATGATGTCCTTTTCCGTGAGATTAACAGTAAAATCCGTTTTTATTGGCCATTTCTGCCATTCCTTGGAAAACAAACCGTAGGACCTTAATACAGTCAGAGTATGTGTATGTATACTCTATGTGTGTATGTATACTCTATGTGTGTATGTACAGTATGTGTGTGTGTGTGTGTGTGTGTGTACAGTATGTGTATGTGCGTGTGCACAGTATGTGTGTGTACAGTGTGTGTGTACAGTGTGAGTGTACAGTGTGTGTGTGTGTGTACAGTATGCGTGTATGTACAGTATGTGTGTATGTACAGTATGTGTGTATGTACAGTATGTGTGTATGTACAGTATGTGTGTATGTATACTCTATGTGTATGTGTGTACAGTATGTGTGTGTGCGTGTGCACAGTATGTGTGCGTGCGTGTGCACAGTATGTGTGCGTGCGTGTGTACAGTATGTGTATGTACAGTATGTGTGTGTGTATGTACAGTATGTGTGTGTGTACAGTATGCGTGTGTGTACAGTATGCGTGTGTGTACAGTGTGTGTGTGTATGTACATTGTGTGTGTGTACAGTATGTGTGTACAGTATATGTGTGTACAGTATGTGTATGCACAGTATGCGTGCGTGTACAGTATGTGCGTGTACAGTATGTGTGTGTACAGTATGCGTGCGTGTACAGTATGTGTGTACAGTATGTGTGTACAGTATGTGTGTACAGTATGTGTGTGTACAGTATGCGTGTGTGTACAGTGTGTGTGTACAGTATGTGTGTGTATGTACAGTATGCGTGTGTGTGTACAGTATGCGTGTGTGTACAGTGTGTGTGTGTATGTACATTGTGTGTGTGTACAGTATGTGTATGCACAGTATGCGTGCGTGTACAGTATGCGTGCGTGTACAGTATGTGTGTGTACAGTATGCGTGTGTGTACAGTATGTGTGTGTATGCGTGTGTGTACAGTATGTGTGTGTGTACAGTACGTGTGTGTACAGTACGTGTGTGTACAGTATGTGTGTACAGTATGTGTGTGTACAGTATGTGTGTGTGTACAGTATGTACAGTATGTGTGTATGTACAGTATGCGCGTGTGTACAGTATGCGCGTGTGTACAGTATGCGCGCGTGTACAGTATGCGCGCGTGTACAGTATGCGTGTGTGTACAGTATGTGTGCATCCAGATGTTGTTCTGTGCTAAAGTGATGTGCTCCCCAGGGAAAGGTTCAAGACACTCTTCCCATCTTACAAAGTTGTGTTGGTGTTCGGGTCTGACCCGGGGCCATATGAGCAATGGCGGCAACTAGGACGCGCCTGCTATTAGTTTCCCGCGCTCATCAGGTGGATTGATGGTGTGTGTAGCTGATGGCTGCCCTCTACAGGCGGGATTCTCGCACCCCCGGCTGCTCAGGCGACATGGAACATCTGCCATGTGACGTGGATCAAACCAAATAGCGAGGGGGTGAGTTTTGACGTGCGCGCTTGTTAATTACCAGGTAAACAAGGGCAGTTACCTCAGCAAGGGTTCAAACATGAAAAACATTTCTGTTAAATGTGGATGTGTGCTACCTGCTAACATGCTATCTGAAAAGGAAACACAAACATAAAAGGAAATACATGAGTCAGTAGGAGTTAGTTTAGCCTGCCTGTGTCAACAAAACATGGAAAAGAGAAAAGCTCAAAGCCATCGGGTGACAATTTAGATGAAGAGGAAACATGAAGAAGAGGAGAAACTGGTCAAAGATGAAGGTAGGGCGCTACACCATCACTTTATGGTGTGCATGTCAACAGACAAGGCACTTGCTGGGGATGCATAACTGCTGTCTGTTGGAGTGGGCTCCTTCCTAATGCAGCCCGGATGCACACGTGGGCTCCTTCCTAATGCAGC
>QODF01000176.1:0-25877 GCA_024372805.1 Oostethus manadensis
TCATTATCAGTATAAAAGACTCACATCCACAACCTCAAACAATCAGACTCCAAACTCCACTATGGCCAAGACGAAAGAGCTGTTAAAGGACACCAGAAACAACATTGTAGATTTAATCTCCCTCGAACTGGGGCTCCGCTCAAGATCTCACCCTGTGGGGTCAAAATGATCACAAGAACAGTGAGCAAAATCCCAGAACCACACTGGGGGACCTAGTGAATGACCTGCAGAGGGCTGGGACCAAAGTAACCAAAGCAACCTTCAGTAATACACTACCCTGTCAGGGACTCAAATCCTGCAGTATCAGATGGTCCCCCTGCTTAAAGCAGTACATGTCCGCGCCCGTCTGAACTTTGCTAGAGAGCATTTAGATGATCCACAAGAGGATTGAGAGAATGTCATATGGTCAGATGAAACCAAAATCCAACTTTTTGGTAAAATCTCAACTTGTCGTGTTTGGAGGAGAAAGAATACTGAGTTGCAGCCACAGAACAGCATAAATACTGTGAAGCGTGGGGGGGGGGGAACATTATGCTATGGGGCTGTTTTTCTGCAAGGGGACCAGGACGACTGATTGGTGTAAAGAAAAGAAGGAATGGGGCCATGTAATGTGAGATTTTGAGTAAAAACCTCCTTCAATCAGCAAGGGCACTGAAGATGAAACGTGGCTGGGCCTTTCAGCGTCACAACGATCCCAATCATCTGCCCGGGCAACGAAGGAGTGGCGGCTTCGGAAGAAGCATTTCAAGGTCCTGGAATGGCCTAGCCAGTCTCTAGATCTCAACCCCATAGACAATCTACTCTAGAGGAGATGGAGTAAGGAGAAGGAGGAATGGGCCAAGCTACCAGCAACAGTGTGAAAAACCTTGTGGAGACTTACAGAAAACGTTTGCCAACAAAGGTTAGATAAAAAAGTATTGAGAATAACTTTTGTTATTGACCAAATACTTATTTTCCACCATCATCTGCAAAGAAATTCTTAAAAAATCAGACAGTGATTTGGCCCTCCTTCTGTCTCTCATAGTCGAAGTGTACCTATGATGAAAATACAGGCCTCGCTCATCTTTTTTGCCCCACTGTATGTAACGAAGCAGCATTTATTGTCCGTGTGCTTAGGTGTCAGCAGAGTATGGCATGGCCCGCTTCAGTGACGTGGAGGAGAGCAAAGGGAAGGACTACTGCATCTTCTTCAACTCGCAGTGGGCGCGTCTACCTCAGGACCTGAGCAAGGCGGTAAGCGGGACGATCGGGAACGACGAAAAGCATTTCATCTACTGACGCAGCCCACGTAGACAACCAGGGTTCATTACGTGAGAGCAGAAAGGTTCTGAAACCTCACATTGTGCCACAGTTGGTTTGCTCAACTGCTGAGGGCATCAGTCAGCATTCCTGTTTGATTGCCGTTTGCAAACCCCAACCTGCCAGCACCACTTGTCAACGACGAGGATTTTAACCTCATACGGGGAATACGGGTACACGAATAACTACGTTAACTTTCCGACATCAAATAACTGTTTAACCTTCTAAAGAGAATTCCCACACATCTATACTGCACCCCCGTTCAAACTCCTCGTCACTCAAGCAGGTGATTTTAATGATCAACACCACCTTCAATTTGAGGGAAGGAGCTCATCAATTAAAACCACCTGCTGGAGAAACTGGTTGGAGAGAAAGCCTGCAGCGTCTCGGCCCTTCACGGCTGGCTAGAGTTTGACACATTTGTTCTACGGCGAATACCGACGCACGAATAACTTCTAAGGCGAATACCGACACACGTTTTACCAGGAGTAACTGTTCAATTACATTCTTGGGTACCATGGAGGAATTTTGTCATCTGCGGCGTACAGTCGCGCCTCCAGATCTACAACCTGACTATGTCGGTCCTGTGCTCGTCATCTGACGTTCCGGACGGGGGCTTCCCCAACGGCATCCCCATGGTGATGAGGGGGAACTGCACATTCTACGAGAAGGTCCGGCTGGCTCAGATGAACGGCGCCAAGGGCCTGCTCATTGTCAGCAAGGACAGACTGGTAAGGCTGATTGAAACGATGGAATCGTAGTTACTCGAATTACTATTTGTCGGCTTTTTCATCCAAGACGCCCCCAGCGGGGAACAAGACACAGTACGAGGAGATTGACATTCCCGTGGCACTGCTCAGCTACTCCGACATGTTGGACATAAGCAAGGTGAGAGAGAGTAAAAAACATTTTTCCGGGCGTATCCATTTTTGCTATTCTAAAAGGGGGGTCCGGAATGTAATCCAAATAAAATGTGGGCGCTACTTTTGATGCTCTTTTGTTTTACTGACGACGGCAGACGTTCGGCAAAGGGAGACTGGTGGCGATGTACGCTCCCAATGAGCCGGTGCTGGACTACAACATGGTGATCATCTTCCTAATGGCGGTGGGGACCGTCGCTGTTGGAGGCCACTGGGCGGGCAGCAAGGACAGGAAAAAGTAGGCACAAACCAGAGAGGGCGACTAATAAGTGAAAAATGTATGATTGTAAAGCAAGGAATGAATCTTATGCTACTTATGACATCACCGTAGAGCATGTAAATATGCCCCCCGGTGGCTGTGACACAATGCTTAGGGTAAGTCATTTGGCGTGTGAGACACAGAAAGCTGGGGTTACAACTACAGATTGATATTGGCATAAAAGAGATACTGGATCTTATGGATACCGGCGCACAAGTGAGACGTCATCAAATTGTTCCGTGCTCCAAGAGCAACAAAGATGTTTAACTTAGTAGGTCTGTGGTTTGGAATCCTCTCCAAATGTCAGTATCGGTTGATACTGGTAATGGCATGGACCTGGACAGTATTGGTATATGTGATGTCTGTAAGAAAAGCCAATATGCAGCATCTCTGATTCCAACATCCTACCCCGAGGCGCTACATGAAGCACAAGAGGGATGACGGGGCGGACAAGCAGGACGAGGAGACCGTGGACGTCACCCCCATCATGATCTGCGTGTTTGTGGTGATGTGCTGCAGCATGCTGGTGCTGCTCTACTTCTTCTATGATAGCCTGGGTAAGATATTTCCTGATGGAGTACACAATGAATAGTAGCTTACCCCGACCCCCCTCCCACCCCATCACCTTGCAGCTATTTGGGTCATAGCCATCTTCTGCGTAGCATCCTCAATGGGCCTCTACAGCTGCTTGTGGCCTTTTGTGCGCAGACTTCCTTTCTGCAAGTGCAGGTGAGGGTTGGAAGACTGTATAGCGTTTAAATCAGTCATGTAAAAATGGATTTGTTCCCCCAGGGTTCCAGAGAACAACCTTCCGTACTTCCACAAGAGGCCGCAGGTGCGCACGCTGCTGCTGTCGGCCCTCTGCATCGGCGTCAGCATCACCTGGATGTTGTTCCGCAACGAGGACCAGTGAGTGTTCAGTTCTCAAGCTGGCGGTGAGAGTCACTAACGATGTATCGTGCAGGTGGGCGTGGGTACTGCAGGATGCCCTGGGCATCGCCTTCTGTCTCTACATGCTCAAAACTGTCCGGCTGCCCACTTTTAAGGTGCGCCGTCATTAGTCATGTTTGAAAGCTTGTATATTGATATGATGTATTCTCGCAGGCTTGCACTTTATTGCTGGCCGTCCTTTTTGTCTACGATGTTTTTTTCGTATTTATTACACCCTTCTTCACCAAGGTGGGTTGATACGCACCTTACAAACCCATGGTTGCCATGGAGACTGCTTCCTAACCCTTTTCATCTGGACAGAGCGGCGAGAGCATCATGGTGGAGGTGGCGGCTGGCCCCTCTGACTCGGCCACGCATGAAAAGGTGAGCTGGCAGGACTGAAATCACGACGCTGACATAAGAAAACACGCCGATGCTTGCCCGCTTACTTGTTCGTCTCTCCAGCTTCCGATGGTGCTCAAAGTTCCACGCTTGAACTCGTCTCCGCTCGCCCTGTGCGATCGTCCCTTCTCCCTCCTCGGCTTCGGTGACATCCTGGTGCCAGGTGATTGAGGCTAAACCTAAAACGATGTCCTCTTTGTTAGGTTGACACCTCTTGGTTGTTTGCAGGCCTGTTGGTGGCATACTGTAACCGCTTCGACATTTTGACGCAATCGTCCAGGATCTACTTTGTGGCCTGCACGATTGGTTCGTAGCAGCAGTAGCGGTGACTTGCAAAACCTCACAATGCATGACCGCCTCTCCCCCCCCTGCAGCATATGGCGTGGGCCTGCTGATCACCTTTGTGGCCTTGGCCGTAATGCAGATGGGCCAGCCGGCCTTGCTCTACTTGGTGCCTTGCACTCTGCTCACCAGTCTGGCAGTGGCGCTGTGGCGCAGGGAGCTGCCTCAGTTCTGGACAGGAAGTGGATTTGTGGTGAATACAAGTTTGATATGACCTCTGTCCTGCTGCATAACAACACACAAAAGTAGTTTCATATGTAATCAAGTTGACTTTTTAAAATCTTCCAACTGCTTGTTTCTTTTCTGCTGCCCTTTTTATATTTTGGTTCCGTTCTGCTTGTGAGGGCTCAACTGTCTGTCAGTGTCACTGCCGGTATTCTGCATTACACAAGTGCTTACAGGTAGCAATCTCAGCGCCCTCGTTCTGTCGCTGTGCCATCGGTAGCGAAGGCGCCGTCGGTTCTACGCCTGTGCATCTACATCTGGTCAGCCTATTTTGCAGCAGTCACGTGTCACAAGCCCATTTTAGCACACATGTGATCTACATCATCCACACATTACGGTACTTACTGATGGACTGTGCATGTGCAATATACGTCGCTGTCCCCGTCCCAAAATACATTACGATTGGGGAAATTACTAAATAGTCTTTATGGATCAATGATACCCTTTTCTGGGTTGCATAAATTGTTTTAAGTTTTTCACCACTGAAAAAAACACACAAGCATGTGTTAGCAAAAAATGTTTGGATAGATGCTATTTCTCCATCTATGACCTAATTCAGGCCATTGGTTCCACGTATGAACAGTGTGCGTGTTCCGGCAATAAGTTAGGTTTGCGGTTACGGTTGGACTCCACCAGCGCTGCCCTTTGTCACCCATTAACTTTATGGACAGCATTTCTAGGCTTCAGTACCTTGGGGTTTTGCTCACAAGTGAGGGAGGAATGGAACGTGAGATGGACAGGCGTGTTGGTGCGGCATCTGCAGCGACTCAGCATTGACCCGTTGTGGTGAACGGCTGAGCCCAAAGGAAAAGCTCTAATCTAGTGGTGGACCTATGTTCCTACCCCCACCTCTGGTCATGAACGTTGGGTAGTTACAGTGCTGCCCAAAAGTTTACATACCACGACAATGGTTTTTTTTTTCTTGGCCGTTTCTCAGAGAAAATGAATGATAACACAAAATGTTTCTTTCACTCTTGGATAGTGGTTGTCCAAAGCCATGTATTGTGAAATCTCTGTGTTTACTCTTTTTAAAGCACAATGACAACAGAAACTAGCCAAATCACCCCGATCAAAAGTTTACATACCCTTGTAATTTAGTCTGATAATCTGCTTACTTGAAACAATTGGGATTCAATGGCTAATAAAGGTATCCACACACCTGTGATCTGTTAGTTTGTAATTAGTGTGTGTGTGTGTATAAAAGTCAGTGAGTTGTCGGACTCCTGGGAAACCCTTGCGTTCTTCATGTGGTGCTATTCAGATGTCTTGGATGCAGAATCATGGGAAAAGCAAAGCAACTGCCGAAGGATCAGCAAAGTCCCTCTGTTAAAAAAAGGCATGTGCAGAAGAGGGTACAATTTTTCAAAGAACAAACGGAGGAATATTTTGTGGACTGATGAAAGTAACCTTTTCTTTTTGGGTCCAAGGGCTGCAGACAGTTTGTGAGACGACCACCAAACTCCACAGTACACGGTGAAGATGTAGAAGAAGCATAGTGATACGGGCATGCTGGGCCTATTTATCACATACCAGCGCATAGCAGAGATCATGGATCAGTTTGCATATGTCAAAATACTTGAAAAGGTCATGGCCTTGAAATGGCTGTTTCAACAAGACAATGAGCCCAAACACACTAGTAAACCGGCAAAAGCTTGGTTCCAATCCAACCCAATCCCCGGAGCTTAATCCCATGGAGAACTTGTGGGCTGACATCAAAAATGCTGTTTGTGAAGCAAAACCAAAAATGTTGATGAATTGTGGAATGTTGGAGGGGAAGAACAGCTGAAAGTTGGTAGAGTCCATGCACACAGATGTGAAGCTCTCATAAAAAACTAAAGATTAGTTTTGAGTTTGTAAAGTTAACGGCAGACCGTGCTGCTGTTTTGGAACACACTCAGCTAATTGCCCCATTGCCCAGCCTTAAGAGCGTGCATATCCTACCTTGCTTGCCATGTAGCAATAAAAAAATACTAGTAACAGCGATTCATCTGGTGAGTCACTTTGCACTGCTATTGTTTTCAACACGACTGTACAGTCAAACCAAAGCATGTGAAGCTGCAGAAAAAAGGAGGACGTGACATAAGTCTCTTGCATGAGCAGAACAGAACAGTTCCAGTATGGGTAACGCAGTGACACCCCTTCCCTCAGTTAGCATGACGGCTACCACTTTGGAAATACACACCCACATAAGACACGAGCGAATGTCCACGCAGGCCACTGTACCGTTTATTTACTCAACCGCAGGCAAAAAAACTAAGTGACTATTTTTGGGGTCTACTTTTAGTGTTTTGTTTTTATACATACATTTGTTGGATTGGATATGCAGTTATTCTACATGACGTGTGTGTTCTGCATGGAATCAATCCACTCTAAAAGCTTCGTGTGGTCAATGTTTTTCATATCAAGTGGTAAAATTGCAACAAACTAAACGATTTTCAAGTAAGTCCTAATCTTTTGCCTGGCGTGACATTAACGTCCCTGACATACATAATCATTTTTGTCCCTTGCAGCCTCCCATAGCGCTCGCCCCCATCAAGTGTACGCAAGTGGCAGGGCCGCAGCCAGATAAAGTGGAGACGCCGGCTGCTGAAGAAGCCAATCAGAACAGAGAGCAGCCCGCCGGCCTGCCTCAGGAGGCGCCCCTCGCCAGAAAAGACGAAAAGCTGAACTGAAAAGAGGACTTCCAGTGCTGTTTTTTGTCACCTCATGGCGTGAATTAGTTGATTTCCAACATGTTGTTACTGTATGAGAACATTAAAGGGAAATGCGTCCACTTCCAGTCTTTACCTCATGTCTAAGGGAAGACGCCATGTGGTCGGACTCCGCCCGTATCCTGCCATTCCTCGGCACACCAAAGGCTCGGTGACTGCAGCGTTACGCTGCGCTTTTGCAACAAGCCCTAAACCGTGCTGGCTTCAAAGGACGACTTTACGTGTGGTGCTCCTGTGACGGATTTGTGTTTTCATTTATGCTACATTTGCTCTCATTTTGGATTCTAGTATTAAAGTATCATGCACGGGGAAGATGTTGCACTTTGGACGAGGCGTGGTTGATATTAAACGTGTTTTTGAGCCGAGAGCAGGCAGGTTGCGTCACCTCGAGTCAAACATTTTGCACAACCGCACTTGCGTTTGTCGAAAAAAGAACTGCTTTTAGTCGTCATGCCGGGAGTCAGCATTCACTTGGATTTACTTCAAACACATGAGGGTTGCACGATTGTCATCACATTTCTTGAGCTTCTACGTACCTCCATCGAGGAGGTAGAATGTTGCTTTTGCTTGAAATAAAAATACACTTGAAAAATCTTTGGCAGAACATCAAACATTTAAAAAGCTTTAGAAACTCTAAAATCATATTTTCTCCTGTGTGCAACACAAGTCCTTTTTTGTGACATCTATTCTTTTTCTAAAAATGTACCTCACAGTGGACGGTCTTGTAGTTGACTCTCATTAAAGGAATATGACCTTGTCTGTGGGTTTGTCTTGCAGCACTTCTTTGGGGAAAGGAGGTGGAGGGGTGGGCGGTGCTTGTGCGCTGAAGGAATGTGACGTCTCCATGCTGCCGCCATATCCTGGCCACCTCAGGAAGGCGTCTGAGGGAGACATGAGGGAAGGCATGAGAGCCTGTGCTTGTTATTAACAGATGACACGGTTGGAAAAGGATCGAGTGTGGCTTTACGTCGGGCCGATGTCTCGCCGTCCACGTTGGATACGTTTTAGTACCTGGCTGGCCCACAGACTGACTGTGAGGACCGCGTAGGCTCCCTCCTCCTCTTCCAGTCACTCGGATGGGCAACACCTGGCCCACGTCAATGGAGGCTGCAAGAGCACCCAACATACATATGCATATATATGTATACACACGCACACGTGTATATATATATATATATATATATATGTAATGTATTTACTTATATACACACACACAGTATAGCAATATGAATAAAAGCCCCCACAGCCACAAGACCTGCACTGTGGGCTCTCTGATGCGATGCCTTCATCCGGAAGCCTTTCTCCTTGCCCTTGGAGAGATTAGCCAGCTTGGTTGGGATCTGCTGCACCACGCTGGCTTTGTGCACCTGGTTGGTGGTGCTGATCAGGTGGACGGGTAGCTCGGCCTTGGCCGGCTGAGGGCTGATGCTCTCCTTGCGCGGCGGGACCTTGGGAGGAGTCTCCTTGGGGTCGCAGGCGGTGCCAAGCAAGATGTGCGGCCTTGAACTCCCTCCTGCTCCTCCATTGGCGATGCTTCCACTGAAGGACTGGTGGTTGGACAGGTTGACGCACTAGACGGGCAAAGAAGAAACGCGTTCATCAGCAATGGTTATGAAATAACTTGGCCATCAATTGAAGCATTAGAACAACAGTTCTTCTCACGGGGTCATCATAGTTGCTGTGTCCGGCGCTCACGGCGTACTTCTTTAACTTTTCCTCCAGACGTTCTTTCTCCTGGCTCAGGCGCTCCTTGTCCTTCTCCACAGCCTTGGTGGATTCCCTGAGGCGCTCCAGGCCCTGCTGGTAGCTCTCCCTTTGCCTCTCCAGCTCCGCCTTCTCCTCGTTGAGCTTCTCCTCGTGTTTCCTGCAGTCATCCTCCCTCTGCTTCAGGTCAGCCTGCAGACCCTCCATGTAGATACCGAGGCGCTCACGCTCCTTCTCCCAGCGCTGCTGTGCATCTCTGTGCTGTGCCTGCAGCTTGTGAAGGTTGGCCAGCTCCTCCTTCTGCTTCTCCAGGTCGCGCTGCTTCTCCTGCTCCACCAGCGCGCTGCTGGGTCTGCTCTTAGACTGCAGGACGTGCTGCAACTCGATCTGACTGTCCTGCTGAGCCACAATGGCCTGCACCGGAAAGGACAGTGAAATCCACTGCAAACAATCTCTGTGCTGGAACCAATCATCTGAGCAGATTACAACTTACTTGTAATGTATAGAGCCTCTGTGCAAGCACGGTTACCCCGTCACAAAGCTGCCGGAAAACAGGAAAATAGATCCTGTTACCTGATCATAAAAGGCACCCGCACAAAGCCACTGTTGGGAGCAACCCTATGTAGTTATTTCCATGGAGTTGCAGGCACACAAACGTGCAGTTACAAACTTGCATCTTCTACAAGCATTCCAGTGTTGAAAAGATCAACTTGACTCGTGAGACAGCGCCCTCTGTTGGAATCCCTTTCTCATTCCTGCAGATAGCCATCAAACCCTGTCTATTTATGCTAGCACACCAACACTACCTCTAAGGAAATAAATGTGCAGGCGGAGCTGAGAGTGGTGAATGTTCTGTATGTAATGGGAAACACTGGGAGGCTGCTAATTCAGCTGCGGATCATTTATTGCTGCCTAACCTTTTCCAGTAAGTTGTTGGGAGGTGAAGACGCAGGCATCCATGTGTCATCATCCTCCCTCTTGGGAGGGCTCTCCGGGTAGCACGTCTCCTTTAGCTGAGGATTTTCAGACAAGTGGGTGCAGTACAGCGGCGCCGTCTCATCGCCACTAAGCCCCTGGGCTGCATCTCCATCTGAGAACATGTGAGCTAATCCAAGACCATGTTGTCAGCAGCATGAATATTATCTTGGCATTCGGGTGCAGCTTACTTTTCATTGGGTTTCTGGGGCTGTTGCGCTCAGCCACCCACCAAGTCTCAGCTCTGCTGCCCTGCATCTTGTCCTCATCACCCTGGAGGTCATCTGAGTCCTTCATTCTGGTTTGGAAGAGCAGGTTTTGAAGGTTTTCCACTGCACACACAAATTAAAAGAAAGCCCCATGAGTGTTGAGGGTGTGGCACTTTTATTTCTCTGAGACCCCTGATGGGAACTTTGTTTAGGCACTTTTGGACTCGCAGCCATCACACAAGAGCTCGATCTCTTGGTATGAATCAACTGCGGGGCATAGACAGACCTCTCTCACTAACGTCCAATCAGCATGGGCAAAAGTCATAGTCTGTTCCAATTGAATGTTTACAAACGTGCCCGCATGTACCCAGACGTGCATTACTCTTTATTCATCTGTAATTTGCCTTGTAGGACCCCGTCTCCTGCCCCAAGTCCGCTGGGGTAGGCTCCAGCGTACCCGTGACCCTAATGAGGATAAGTGGCATAGAGAATGGATGGATGGGACTAACAAAAAGGCACAGTTGATCATATTCACACGGCTTGATCATGTCGGAAGGCCGTCTTTCAAACTCTTTCCCTGATTGTCAAACTGGATTTGCAACCCAACCCTTTAATGGTGCCGTGCCCTGCAAAAAAAGGGAAAGGATGCTGCTAGGACACGTCCTCGGCTTCCACGTTGAAGTTCGACAAAATGCACTAGTCGGCTTGTAACGCAGAACACATTCCAAAATGTATGCTCACCTTTCTTCCTCAACTTGACATTTAACTGAGCCCCCAGTTTTATTTTCTCACCTATTGTTTGTTTTGGCCGAGTTCTCCCTGATGGAAACCAGACTTCTGGTTGCTTTTTGTGGGAGCACACTACTCCGTCTAAGCTGGTGCGTGTGGCTTGCTTTGCGTTTGTTCTTCTTCTTCGGTTGTTGTTTTTAATTATTTTTCCTTTTCCCCCCAAACTGGAACTGTTTCTGTAAACATCGTGTACATCGCTTGAGTTGTGATCATCTTAAATATTTCCGATAAAAGAAACCCCATGATCATTCAACAATTCTGTGCCATGCATGCCTCAGCCCTGACCTTCATTGATGGCGCCTTGGAGCAGCGTCTCCCCATGCTGGAGGTCCGTAGGGTCTCCTCGCAGCAATAGCCCCCTCGAGGGGCTCTCGAGTCCGGTCACGTCCCGGTACAGGGCACTGTAGATGTGCAGCTTCTCAGACAGGCATCGCCTGATGTGCTCATCCTGCTCCTGCAAACGCTCTATGCATGGGCAACACATGTTATTATTATTATTAAATACTAAGAAAATGTGGCTAAATATCGTCTTACCTCGATATTCTGGTAGTCTGGTGGTCATCTCCTGGTAGAGTGCGGAGTAGCTGGATCCCAATGACATGCCCATCAGTTGTTTGGCATTTCAACTACAAGTGACTTTTAGAATGTGTATGAGAGACCATCGAGCCTGGGCTCCTAAAGCGGGGTATGTCAATCATAATTGAGGGTGCAACAATGAAACAGTGGCTAAAACTCACAATTACGAGTGAGCCTGAACGCCTCACGGCGCAAGCAGAACTGCGTGGAAAGGAGGCGTGAAATAGTCCATTGCTGTGTGTGCATCCTATGATCAAATAAGTACGTTTCACGATTCTTTTGTGCATTAAGAGTGTTTCATTTTTATTGGTGTTCCAATCCCCAGTGCCTGTCACGATCAGTTTCCTCTCCAAAACCAGGCTTTTTCATTCTTTGTATGGCCTTTTTCTGTCCCCACGATGGCGATGGGTGAAGTACGCATATTCATTTCAAAGCAAAGTTTAACGTTAACGATAAAGCAGCATCCAAAGAAAAAAACACAATCAGTGATAAAGTCCATTTTTCTCGCAGCGGCAGCGTGCGGGGATTGGAACAGCAGCATAAGTGAAATCTTTAGGATGAAGCACTCCTGATGCACAAAAGAATCGTCAAACTCACTTGTTCAACTTCCCGCTCCGTCTCCTTTCTGCTCCATTTCTCCTGCACTGTCAGCCAGTCAGGCTCACTTGTACTTTCTGAGCCGCTAATTTTTCATTTTTTTGGATTACAATCGATGTACCCCGCAAAGAAGGTGCTTGTGTTTGGGAAGAAACAAATCAGCGTTCCCTTCTCGCCCCTTACTTGTTTATTGCATCCCGTATGACGGCCATCCAGCTCACGCGCTCCACACGGGAGCCGGTGTGGAGCTCATACATCTCAGAGGTACATGCACAGATGAGGAACATGGCTTTGTCTTCATGGGCCACCTCCCTCAAGATGAGGTTTCGAAGGGACACCACTGGTGGTTTGTTATCCTGCACAGGCAAACCTAAATTAAAAACCAGTTTCAGGTTATTTTTGATCAGCGTTTCAGGCAGTACTCACCATGGCAGCAAAGACAAACTTTTGATCCTTGTCTTGTAACAGGAGAAGGACATCTGACAGCAGCACAGCGTGAACATCTGCAAGCACATATGAATTGTTGGAGATGACAATCTTCACCGCTGGGGTAATGTGAGAACAAGGGTTATGCAGCGGGACTGGTTCAGCCTAGCAGATGCCATCTCCGCAGACATCATCAGCAACCTTTGTGTCTGCCAGAAGACTTCCAGGTGACTTGGCCTTCATGCAACATCGTCCTGTTGTCCTGAATCAGATCCTCCCTGCGGAACACTTGACCATCCTTCAGCCGGCCCATGGATTTGGGCTCCAAGCGCACATGGATCTCTCTCAGGCGGGAGGCCTTCTCGTATTCCCTGACATGTTGGTTGACCTGGGAGATGGTGTCTTTTATGGATGCTAAACCCTGGAGCAGAGCCTGGTGCTCGTCTGTATCAGCTAAAAGGAAACAGGATCTTTTTTTATAGCATTTGCAAAGGAGTATGTTATGTATGAAGTGGTTTACCTTCAGTGTTTTGTATAATTCGCTCCACCAGGACGGGATACTTTGTGATGCGCTGAGTCACCAGCAGAAAACACTCGGGGATTCCCAACCTTCTCACCAAGGCCAGCTGACCAATTTTCTGTTGGAACGCACACCCGTGTTTACAAAATTCATGTGTAGCCCTCTACATCATTCATGGGAGTCCAAAGTCTGTCCAGTGACGGCCTGCACGCGTTCTAAACCCAAATGAAACATCAGAACCATTCTCCGCCATTTGTTTTACCTGCTATAATTAGGGCTGCCACAAGACACCCAAGTCAAAATTCAACGAGAGTTCGGGTCCACGAGAACAAGACGATACGAGATTTTAGCATGCACGTTTTAAGAAAAGTACAATGAAAGAATATGACAAAACAAAGCAGGTGCGTTTTGAAATGTTTTGATAATATTGTCAACCTTTTTTGAGACCAAATAAACCACAGTTATTATTATAATGCAGCTCGCTTTATCTGCTTGTGACGTGGATAGACTTTTTTTTTACAGCTTTCAGATGTGCATTGCACTCCATGGACTTTTAACCTTTGTTCATGGCTTGTATTTATGCAGCAGTGGCTCGGGTGGAGCAGGCTGTCCAGAAACCAGGAGGTTGGCAGTGAGATCCTCGCAACTGTTGTGCCCTTAGGCAAGACTGTTTGCACCAACCTTGCCTCCGGTGCTGTCCGTACCGGTGTTTGAACGGGAAAGAACCTTTGGTGAGGGTCGTTGAGGCCGTAGGTGCTAATTGGTCAACCCCAGGGCAGCTGTGGCTACAAAAGCTGAATAAAATATCAAATAAGTTATCATATCAAAGTTCTGTGTGGGGTGGAAGAGCTTACAGTCTTACTCAAAAGATGCAAGACCGGACACACAAAGATGTTGTTCTCACATTTCCTTGGATTATTAGCTAGAAGCTATTGCTCAATTTATATACAAACATGACTCTCTCATAGTTATTCGTGTTTGTATATAAATCTATTTGATTGCACTTATAGAACTTATGATGTATTAGTGTTTTATCTCCTTATTATTGTTCAATTTATGTTATTTTTCCATTTGCGGACGCCGAGACGAGGACGTAAGGGTGAGGTGTGAACGAATGGTACACATGGAGCAGGGTAGGATTAAATAAGCTCCTCTGTGCAAATGCACGCGGTACACGACAGCCCTCTGGGCTTTCTGGCGGTCATACTTTGTGAAATGACAACACGTACCTTCAGGAGGCTCTGCAGCTTCTTGTTGTTCTGCAGCTGCTCTTTGTACAGATTGATGGCGGCGCTGTGACGGCTGCAAAAGGCGCTGTACCAATCCTTCATTTTTTCACCCACGGCGCCCGAAAACTACCGAGGCCAAAGACACAAAACCCTTCAATGATGTTCTTCAAAGCTTGTGCTGCTTCCCGCCACTTGCAGAGTTACCTGAGAGACAAGTATATCGCCCAGCTCTGTGATTTGGTAGCCGTTTGGACTTCCCGCCTCCTGACTGTGGCTTTGGCGCATTTTCAGGTGGCTGAGGAAGTGCTGGTGCAGAGCGAGCAGGGCGTCCACGCCGTGGAAGAGCACGTCCATTCTGGCTTCGTCCAAGAGCAGAGACTGCCTCAGCTCGTGCATGTAGACGTGCCGAAGGAGCTTTAAAGTGCGCACATGGTGCATCTCTGTCTGGATGAGCTCTGAAAGTCACAAAGGGTGAGCATGAGCACGATGACTTCTTCACCACACGAGAAATGACAGCATCAGGGTTCCCATGTGCTGAAGTGTCCACGCTCAACTGTTTTATCTTCCAATAACTACAATCGCTTTCATCTGTGTGTACTGTATAATGATCATATGTAATCACGGATATGTCATATCAGGTCTCTATGATCTTTGTGTTAACAGAATCAATTGAAGAATAAAAACAAAACTTGCTGTCAGATGTGGAATCTTGTGAATTAAATGATGACGTGAGGAGATGGAACATCGGTGGGTAAGCATTTCCCCGGCGGATAAACTGCCCCTCCCCCCCGAACTAAACAGCTAGCGTCCCGTGAATGGAAACGAGCTTTGTTTGAAAAAATAGCACTTGCTAGTGTGCTTGCATGTGCTATTTTTTCACTCGGTCGGGCTTTAGCGCTTTCATATAAGCAGCCTTTAAAAAGCCCCAGGACCACGTGGAGGTTCTCAGCTTGGCTCAGCTGTCAAAACACATTCAACACACACAGAACATGCTTTTGCCCTTCAAAATAATAGCACTGTTTGCAATATGTCTATTTTATAAAACAAATCGTTATCAAAATATTACATTATGCAGTTCCATTAGTCCCTGATGTCCTTGCGACACTTGCCAGTCAGTGACTCAAATCATCAAAACTGGCTCTTGGCAATAAAAGCTAGTTGAGTTTTTGAGCGAGAAGAAGACACCCCTAAAGATGGGAATATTGGATTGCTCCACTTACTGACTTTTCTCCACTCGTGCCTGTTCACTGTGACCCACATTATCCATGACCAGTGTTTACACAGTAAAGGTCCCCTGTTATGCAAATGAGACTTTTTAACATCTTCTAACCCTATTATGTTTGTCCCAAGAATCTGGTTCCAAAATGAAGCTTGCTTGTCCAAATGTGCTTTAGTATAGTTCAAGCGACCAGTTTGAGGCATGTGTGCAGAAACGGCTTCTTCCTCATGCAGCATCCCCTTGTGCAAAGATGCACAGTGACACCATCTGCTGCAAAATCACGGTGTAGGTCTTTGGAGCTGGTCTGTGGGTTGAGTTTGACTGTTCTCACCATCCCTTTACCCCTGCTTGTCTGAGATTTTTCTTGGCCTGCCACTCTTGGTCTGAACCAGAACTATGCTTGTGGTCTTTCATTACCTCACTATGTTCCTCACAGTGGAACCTGACAGTTGGAATTTCTGAGCTAGCTTTTTGTAGCCTTCCCCCAAACTATGACGTTGAACAATCTTTGATTTCAGGTCATTTGATAGTTGTTTTGAGGTTCCCATGTTGCCACACAAGACCTTGCAATTTACCACCTTAAATACCCTTTCTCATGACTCACATGTCCTGTGTATGTAGGTCAAGGGTCAATGAGCCTACCAAACAAATTATGTGATCCAATAATTAGTGCTGAAGGTTTTAAAATCGAGTGCCCAAATTCATACACCTGCTTAACTTTGTTTAAATATTGCACATTTGTGGAAATCCTAAAAACTTCATTTCACTTCTCAAATACTATTATGTTTGTCTGCTATTTCATATATTTCACTGAAGTTGCTGATCGGAACAACTATTGATGTATAAAGAAAAATGTTGAAAAATATCAGGGGTGCCCAAACAACTGTAGGTTATTCTATGATGATGCTACATTGCAAGTGTAATGTTTGCACTTCAGCACACACAGCTGTGCTAATGTTGCCGACATTCGTGTCATCCGGTCTTACTTCCTAAAGGGATCGTTGGGATTTTTTGACATGAAGTTTCATGACATCCCCATCGGCAGTGCAGTGCGTCAACAGTGACATTCCCCCACTTTGTCCCATGAGCAAAGCTCTGGTCGGCCGTTGGTGTTTAAGAAAGTAGTTCCAGCTAGTGAAGTAAAGTGCTTGCTTCTCAAAACAAGAAGCATTCAAAAGAGTAATAAGTTTGCATCATAACCATCATCAGACCTCACCATCGCCAGGCATTGTGTTCTCTCCCTTTGTGTCCCTGTTGTGCACATTTGCATCACCTGTTTCACCATTTCCCACTGCTGGGATAGTGAAAGTCTATCCCATGTCTGACCATAAAACCAGGGATGGCTATGCTCCTTTCAACACAAAGCCAAAGGGATACATTGCATTGGATAGTAGTACACTGATGCCCGACTTCATCAAGCCCAACTATGGAGTAGAATAAGCACAGGCGGTCCACGCTGAAGCCAGACCCACAGTTGTATAAATTGGAGAGGCTAACTACTGTAGACAGCTGGCCATTATGTCCCTGCAGTGATCCTGTAGCCTGTGCGGTAAAAAAGAATAACAGGAATGTAAAAGGGACGGGTTCTTTCATGTCTACGGGCTATAATAATGTAATAACCAGACTCATTTTTTTATTTTATTTTACACTGTCGGGTCTGGAATCAAATAACCGTGATAAATGAGGGCTTACTATACGTATATGTCAAAAGTGGATAACGTGAGCGGGCACAAACACAAACTTAGAAGTAAGGAAAATAAATTGGGCTAATTGGACCTTTCATTTCTATCTTGACTGTAGCCAATCAGATATCTTATTGAGTCATTTGGAATTTCCAAAAAGTGTAGTTATGTGTTGTGATATCGATTGAAAGACTGTGCAACATGGTGTTGATTTATGTTCAATGTATGAGAACATTGTAGAATCCCCTCTTATCGCAAGCAAGTGTTATCAAACTGAAAAGTATAAGTATAAGCAGGGATACGGCAAAAGGAAACGAAGAAGAGGCTGGAATGAATGGCCCGATGAAACCACTCACTTGCGGCAGAAACATTATAAGTTGTTTAATTGCGTCAAAAGGAGCTCCCTTGTGGTGGACAATGGAGAAAAAAGTGAAGATCTGATTATTTCTGTTCCAAAAAGTCGGTGAAATAGTGAAGAAATTAAGCAACAATAATATTCGCTGAGCATTTAACATTTTCCGGAAGAAAACTTTATCTGCCGTTAGGTTTTATTCATTTTCATTCATTCTCTATACCGCTTATCTCATTAGGCTGGCGGGTATGCTGGAGCCTATCCCAGCTGAGATTGGGCGTGAGGCGGGGTACACCCTGGACTGGTCGCCAGTCAATCACAGCATTATGTTTTACTGTTTTTTTTATTTATGGTATTTTGACAAAGTCTATTTTGTGGGTTATATTGACTAGAATGGAGAAGTTGATTATGACGTCTGACAATCAATGTGGCTTTAAGCCCAAGCTTGGCACAAATACAGTATGTGCACTTTTGCTTTAAAGGAGATTATGGATTTGTATAAGCATAATACCACCATTTCTGTGTGTGTTTTACTGATGCTTGCTCAAAAGTTTTTGATATGTCAATCATGAAAAGCTTTTTTAACAAATTGTACAATAGAGGAGTTCCAAAATATTTAGTAAGAATTGTCGTGTTTTGGAAGCTTACCAGTCTATGCCTGTTAAATGGGGAAACTCTCCATCATCTCCTTTCCTGTTGGTAACGGCGTGCGACAACTTGCCTCCCGGGCTTTACCAGGTATATGGACGATCTATCGAAGCAGCTGAATGACTGCAGGTCGGGTTGCCGGGTGTGCTACACCACCATAAACCCCCTGATGTATGCTGATGATCTAGTGATGATCTGTCCATACAGTGTTGGTCTACAGCAGTTGTTAAGGGTTTTCTCTCAGTATGGATTGGACTTTGATATTAAATCCAACTCAAAAAAGAGCAGCATCCTGATTGTCAGGAGCAAAGAACACATTAAGCTAACTTTCCCTGACTTTTTCTGGCGAACAACACCCTCAAAGTCTGCGATGAGGTAAAATACTTGGGCCAAAGACAGTGGTGTGTGCAATATGCACAAACGAACACGCTTGTTTGAAGTTTTCTATGTGCTCAGTGTCTGTTCAAATAGCACTTTAGAAAGCATATGTATGCTTCAGTTCAGGTGGCATACAAGGATGGCGTGAGGAGGCTTTCTAATAGTGCCAGTCAAATCCTTGTTCAGGCTAGTGTACCAACATGTGCTGCTGAACCTCATGTACAGATGTATGTGTAGGTTAACATCTTCTGTAAACAGCATCCTATTTACTTTCATCATAGCTGTACAAAGCCGGGTCAGCTTCTTCTCCGGTCTGTGGAAACGTTGGTGCCTTAACTTGTACAGCATAGGATAGTTATCTTTTACAGGGTCTTGCTGGTAATGTTTGTTTTGTTGGATGTTCTACGGACCATGTATCGGTCTGAAATAAACTTGTTGATGATGATGACGTAAAAGGGCGGAGCCAATGTCAGCAACAAGGCCGACACCCCACCAATACATGAAGGTGTCAGCTCTGAGACTTAATTCAAATACTCCAATCTTATGTCACTTTGAAATGGATGCACAGCAATTTCAAGTTTGTTTTAAGATTTGTGACCGGAGGTTGTGTGCACCGTAGATGACGTCCTGTCTTTTAACAGCCTCTCTCTGCAGAGTCCTCAGGTAGTTCGGGTCAGTAGCCACGCTCCATGACTCCGCCTCCAGGTTCTGGCTGTCGCTCTCTAGCTCACCTCGCAGCAGAGCGTAGTGACCATCTGAAGGACACCACAGGTCATTTGTGGTCAGGAATATCAGTCGTTTTTGGGGTGATGGTGATGCTGACCTTCAAGGTTGATGGGCTCTGCCAGGGAAGAAGCCAAAGAAATGGCGTCCTCAACAGAGGGTTTCAAGCGCAAGCCTTCCACCTCATCCATCCGTGTCAGAGCAGCTCTGCTTGCAAAATGACATGAGATGTTCGTGTTAAAAAGGTCTGAGTAATGTGGGAAATGATCCTGAAGTCCAGCGCACATGTGCCGCTCCTGTGGTTGCACTGCTCCTCACTGGGCACAGAAAAGGAATTGATGCCAGGTGAGGAGAAAGAAAAGTGAATGTGTGTGGTGGGCACATCAGGCAATGTTCACACTGCCCATTTTCACATGATGCCCAATTCTTTGCAAAATACCATTTTACATTTACTTTACATCTTACTCTGCCACCCCCGATACGAGGTCCCGCTCAAAGTGACCCCTACATTATTACATTTACTTTACATCTTACTCTGCCACCCCCGATACGAGGTCCCGCTCAAAGTGACCCCTACATTAGCTTACCAGTACACTACATAACTGCGTGTGTGCTTTTTATCTCAGTCTTTTTGTTTTTCTTAACATAGACAGGGTGTGGTTTCATCTTTTAGATAAAAATAACAATTAAAATTAAAATAAAATTTTACAAAAACAAAAAACAACCAATTTAAAATAAAAAAAAGATTTTTTTCTTTGTTTTAATGTATTATGTTGTTTAATTCACCAAAAAGCTCTCGACATTCTAATGACAACGTGAAATTCTCTTGAGAAATGAAAGTTTATTCCTTTTAATGTGATGTACTCTCATTACTATGTCAGACAATGAAAAGATGCTGCCAATATCGATTGCCAACGTTTTTTTGTAGGACAATTATCGTCCAGCGAAACTTGTTATCGTGTCGTGTCAGGCCTCCTCCCTGAACCACCACCTTATCGTGGGGGAGGGGTTTGAGTACCCGAGAGAGCCTAGGAGCTATGTTGTCGGGGGCTTTATGCCCCTGGTACGGTCTTCCAGGGCAAACAGGTTCTAGTTGACGGACCAGACTAAGAGTGATTCAGAAGACCCTCATGATGAAGAATATCAAGAGGAGTGACCGCACCTCGCCCGGACGTGGGACACTGGGGCCTCACTGTGGGGAGCGGCTTGCAGGCAAGCGCCTGGTGGCCAGTGGGGGCCTGGCCGGGCCCCCCGGGTGATGAGAATGAGATTCTTCAAGCATCATTTTTCCTTCCAAATGGGAGCACAGACATACTCTTTCATGTTGGAAAGAGTAGCAATTTAAAGAAACAATGTTTTGGGAACACCAGAAGTCACACAGCCCAGCCATTTTTGAACTTTCATGCCCAAAGGACAGGATTAGTTTGGAACTAAAATCCAAACTCTCTACTCGATTACTGAAAGGCAGCTTTGCCTTTAGCAGAATCAATCAGTGCTGTAACATAACGAGAGAAGAAGAGGTTTATAACAACACCACCGTGTGTTCAAAATGCTACAATTGTGGAAAATGACATTTCCATGTTTGTGATCACAACGGAGAATAATTGTTGCCAAACATCATACACTTTATGTTGGTGATGTCTGATAATATCAACCCACTGATATTTTCCGTTTTACCCGAGTAGGTTTTCAATGTTAATTTGTGATTTTTAAAACGTACTACACTTAACTATCATCTACAATAATACGTGCACATACAATAACATTTTTATATACAATTCATGTTTTAAGTAACTACTGTAAAGCTTCATTGTTACATACACCCTAATTATGCAGCATGAATTTCAATTCTACTTCTTGCAATTCCAATGTGAACTGCAGTTTTTCCTCCTGTTTGCAACTGCAGCTCAAATTCAAGAATCGAATTGGGATTTCTAGGTCATTCTCAGTTGAAATATACATTTTATACAGCCCTGCTAGACTAGTCTCCTTAGCATGGTTGTGGCAAAAAATATTTAGTGCAATAGGAGTCAATATTTTGTCAAGCAAACGATTCCGTGTACGAGTCTAAGACTACATCCACACGGAGACAAAACGCTCATCATTTCCAGATGGAGCCGGTTCAGAAACTATGTGCTTCCATATGAATGTAGTGAAAAGGATATAATACGTATGCCAAGCCTGTTAGTGGCGCTGTAAGACACACGGGGCAGACCGCCAACCCAACACTGGGCATGCGCAGTTGCTCAGACGGCCTGTGAACAGAAAACTTGGCGGCAAGTGCGAGTGGCCGAACCGGACCGACAAAGAAGTGAAACTTTCCACTCTGGAACCCGGTTTCAAAAGTGTTTGTTTACAGAACCTGACAACGTGTGGATGATACGCCGTTTTGACAAACCGTTTATGCGTTCAGACCTCGGATTGTCTTCAGCCCCACCCACANTGGGAGCACAGACATACTCTTTCATGTTGGAAAGAGTAGCAATTTAAAGAAACAATGTTTTGGGAACACCAGAAGTCACACAGCCCAGCCATTTTTGAACTTTCATGCCCAAAGGACAGGATTAGTTTGGAACTAAAATCCAAACTCTCTACTCGATTACTGAAAGGCAGCTTTGCCTTTAGCAGAATCAATCAGTGCTGTAACATAACGAGAGAAGAAGAGGTTTATAACAACACCACCGTGTGTTCAAAATGCTACAATTGTGGAAAATGACATTTCCATGTTTGTGATCACAACGGAGAATAATTGTTGCCAAACATCATACACTTTATGTTGGTGATGTCTGATAATATCAACCCACTGATATTTTCCGTTTTACCCGAGTAGGTTTTCAATGTAATTTGTGATTTTTAAAACGTACTACACTTAACTATCATCTACAATAATACGTGCACATACAATAACATTTTTATATACAATTCATGTTTTAAGTAACTACTGTAAAGCTTCATTGTTACATACACCCTAATTATGCAGCATGAATTTCAATTCTACTTCTTGCAATTCCAATGTGAACTGCAGTTTTTCCTCCTGTTTGCAACTGCAGCTCAAATTCAAGAATCGAATTGGGATTTCTAGGTCATTCTCAGTTGAAATATACATTTTATACAGCCCTGCTAGACTAGTCTCCTTAGCATGGTTGTGGCAAAAAATATTTAGTGCAATAGGAGTCAATATTTTGTCAAGCAAACGATTCCGTGTACGAGTCTAAGACTACATCCACACGGAGACAAAACGCTCATCATTTCCAGATGGAGCCGGTTCAGAAACTATGTGCTTCCATATGAATGTAGTGAAAAGGATATAATACGTATGCCAAGCCTGTTAGTGGCGCTGTAAGACACACGGGGCAGACCGCCAACCCAACACTGGGCATGCGCAGTTGCTCAGACGGCCTGTGAACAGAAAACTTGGCGGCAAGTGCGAGTGGCCGAACCGGACCGACAAAGAAGTGAAACTTTCCACTCTGGAACCCGGTTTCAAAAGTGTTTGTTTACAGAACCTGACAACGTGTGGATGATACGCCGTTTTGACAAACCGTTTATGCGTTCAGACCTCGGATTGTCTTCAGCCCCACCCACACGAAGATGATCAGAGGCCCAAACACATAAATAGATGTGTGAGTACGTTTATCCAAGTCCTGAACGACGACCTGTTCGGACAGCAGTAGCATCGGATACAAACCGGATCGTATGGACATACTGGACGGACAGGGCATTGGGATTGGATTGTTCAGACTGACTTCAGACAATCAGACCAGATGCAGGTTGCACATGAGCCAAACAAGGACTAATGACTTGAAGTGTGAAATTAAGCTAGGTTCAATTCCGATGTCTTTGCTCATATACAACCCGTATCGGATTTCTTCTTGTCAGTGGGGTGAACGGCACAATTCCGATTTTTCAAATGCGACTCAGGTCTCATTCTGTCTGTAGATAGAAATCGGATATGTATGCAATGCGACTGCACTGGGAACGCTCTTGTGGCGTATATCCGATCTATACATCACAGAAAGCCGCGTTTTGCCGTGGTTACTGAGACCGTAAAGGCAGGCAGCCATGGAAGGGGTCGTTTATGGTGCAAGATTTGGATAAATGTACTCACCCGTGTGGGCAAAAGTTCTTGTCGTTTGAGAAAAACTACAGAGAGCTGCTGAAGCGGCAATGTCACGCCACTCCACCCTCACCCACCTTGGAACAGACGGGGCGACAAGTTGTCTACAAACTTCCATACCACAGTTCTTGCCATCTTTCTTCTTCTACACGGAATCATTTGGTTGCACAAATATGGACTCCCGTGGCACAAAATCCGTGAAATTGCCACAAACACGTCAAGGCGAGCATGCTAGCAATGTGCGGCTTGATACTGAAATGTTGATATCGCCAATACCTTCCCTTAATGTTGTAAAGCCGAATCCCAATACCTCAATATACTTCAGGGTTTCCTATAAATCAAAAATGGCTATGATGTCTTGTATTCTTTATGCTATGATTTGAAATACTGTACCTTTTCAAATTTACCAGACACGTTAGGTGAATTTGCACATAGTATTGAATTGGTATCACCGATACCGGCCTGAATTTCATCCAGTATCGAATCAGAAATGAAATCAATGGTATCACACATCACTGGAGCACACACCGCAGCAGTATTTACTCCCGTGAACACACGGAAACGTGAGCAACGAGGTGCTTCTGCGCATTGCACGTCGCATTTGTTCGGTAATGTGAGTGACCGCATTAAAAAAATGTGAATTTTAGGGAAAAAAATTCCAATTGGGAACCCTACCCTGCAGTGTGAACGTAGCCATACAGTAGTCATGGTGTCTGACACGGCAACCGACGCACCTGAGACTTAAGTCCTTGCAAGAGGATGAAGCAACTTTGTCTTTTGTGGGGGTGACAGTCATGCCTGGACCAAGGAGGCAGCCAAGGGTGCCATCAGGTGCTGCTGGGGGAAGAAAAGGACACTCATTGAAGTGCTGGTGGAATGTCCAAAATGGGTCTTGGTTTTCATACTCCGCCTCAGCTATCGCACTGCAAGGTGTTGCATGCTTCCCCGCATTTCACTGTGCGCTTGCGGCGCTATTACTACATAGCATGAGCACGTACCCAACTTCCACCCAAAAGTTACTTACTACGTAGCATGAGCACGTACCCAACTTCCACCCAAAGGTTATTGTGCCACAGCTCCCACCACCAACGGCTGACTGTGTAATTGACAGTTACCCCTTTGACTTCCCACTCTTGAGCATGGCTGCCTAAATAAGCCACCAAAAGTACTGAAATAAAGCAGGGGAGAAACACTGCTTACTTTTTCTGCCGGCGGGGGAGACATTTCTGCTGTATAGGCAAAGTGAAAGCACGTATAGCACATTTGTGTTCTCACCGTAGCTGGGACGTCCACCCGCCCCCAAAGCAGTCCCTATCCATCAGTGTACCGTTAGTTCCGTGACGCTACACGCCAGGCGCCATGCCACCTGGGTGCCTCTCGCCCTGTTTTACGGAGCGGATGGAAAAGCTACAATCCGCTTAATCTTCATGAAATGACTACTTGTTACACTCACGTCTCATTGGAATCAGGCACTCATCTGCCGAAACATGTGATGGGAGAACGATGTGGGATGGACTAACTACAAGGTAAAAGATGGAGGCGAGTCTGGTTACAATTATTACACTGTCTAGAGAGGATCAAGTATTACAATTTTATTTGTATCAAGCGATCAAATCTATTTGTACTTCTAGACACAATTACAGTGTTTTTGCTCATTTTTGTCTCTCCTACTATGATCTGCTTTTCTCCAACAGTATCACTTACAAAAGCATATGCAGATATCATCATCTGGCACCTACTGGGACAGCCAATAGCTACTTTTCTTGATGAGGAGTTGGCGACAGCGGTCAATGTGGCTCCCTGCTCGTCACCAATCAAAAAGGTCATGTGATGTTAAATGTTCATTCCCCCGTTCTCTGAATGTAAACCTAGAACTACTCCCTGTGTCATAGAGAAACATGCGTACCGAGTGTAGGAAGTGCACCGCTGTTGGGGAGTTTATGTCAGAATAAAGTTATAAAAGGAACGTCACACTTTGTGTGACTCTGTGGGGAATGGAGATCCGTGGCTTGCAATGAAGTGTATGTGTTAATTGTGCTCCAAAAATGCACGTAATTAATGAAATCAATTACTTTCTGCCATATTTTTGACAGCCCTAAAAATGACATGTATAATTTCACATGGGAAAAGTTGCTTTGCTTTTCATACAATTTTGACTGACATTCTGGAGATGGCTGAATAAGCAAGCATCACCCATCCTCATTAATACCACAACAGAATGCAACGTACCCAAAGTGTCTAATACAACAGCTTGTTACGTGCAATGTTGTACAAGAACCCAGGCAACATTCATTCATTTTCTATGCCGCTTATCCTCATTAGGGTCACGGGGATGCTGGAGCCTATCCCAGCAGACTTTGGGCGAGAGGCGGGGTACATCCTGGACGGGTCGCCAGCCAATGGCAGGGCACATATAGACAAACAAACATTCACACTCTAATGGACAATTTAGAGCGGCCAATGAAGCTAACATGCATGTTTTTGGAATGTGGGAGGAAAGCGGAGTACCCGGAGAAAACCCACACACGCACGGGGAGAACATGCAAACTCCACACAGAGATGCCCAACGGAGATTTGAACCCAGGTCTTCCAGATCTCCTGACTGTGTGGCCAATGTGCTAACCACTCAGCCACCGTGCGGCCCC
>QODF01000176.1:26912-40955 GCA_024372805.1 Oostethus manadensis
ATAGGTTTGACATTTAATAGGTATTTTCATATAGGGCAATGGTAGAATTTTATTTCTTATTCCATTTTAGAAAAGGATCACAGGATCCCTGTTCACTTGCCGAATCAAAAACAGTTCCGGAACAATTGGGGGCGTAACGGAACGCAAAATGAAACAGTCACGTGACATGGTCCTTCTGATACAGGCTTCGGAACAGTGTTTGGCATCACAAGTTCCGCCTAGGATTCGGTACGTACCGAATCACTGTCTAACCCAGTGCTTTTCAAATTGGGGGGCGCGGCATTCTGACAGGGAGGGAGCGGGGCTACCATGCACACTTATTTACAGTATTTTTCAGACTACAAGCTGCTATAACTTGCTACTTTTTGGGGGGCGTTTGAGGGGGAGGGGTGAGGTGGGGCAAAAAATAATTGTAGCTCCAAAAGGGGGTCTTGGCAAAAAAGGTTAGGAATTACTGGTCTAACCGCTGGTTGTTACTAAGGACTCCTTGGTAACAACCAGCGGTTAGAGCGGCACCTCTCGTGCGAGCTCACAGCACCATGACAGAGGAGTCCGGGTACAGTGAGGAGAACCTACTGCAGTAAATATGAAGCCAAATATCCAACGTCCAACGTGAAACTAAGTTTACCACGGTACCCAATGGACATGTCTGTGTGGTGTTCTTCATCATGGGAATCAGCTTTGAGGCTCCTTTACCGCACCAACCATGTTGGAGTGTGGCCCAAATTTATGGCAACTGGATCGGCCCGATCTCCTAGCGGAAGCCGCTCTTAGCCAAACTGCAAAATATGGCAGCCAATCCCAATCCAGAAGATCGGCTCGGGACATCCCTAAATATATTGCAATCTACTAATACAATTTCTACTATTTTACACTCTTCTGCACTTTTTGTGTATACCAGCAGCCCCGCCTCCACCCACCGAGACAAAGAGACTGAGTGACAAAAGGGCTCACTCCATTCATGATGTTCTACGGAACACAACCTGGCAAACCGCTGAAAGCAACGCACAGAATAAATCCTCTTCCTGCTGGTTTGGAGGAAAACACACAAATGCACACGACAATACATTGAGGCTGGCAAAATCATCTATTCCGTTTTCACTAAATAATGAGTTAACAAATGCCCCAAGCCTTTTCTGAATGACAAATCTTGTCATGTTTTATCTCACAAATTCTTAACTACACACACAGATCTACAAGCAGTGCACCAGGCACACCATAAAAACATGTAACTAAATCTGTCCGGCAATATTTTCATGTGCAAAATCTTGGAAATGTACTATATGTTAGCAGTAGCTTCCTGGCAGCAGGACAGCACAGCCCCATGTTTTTGTTTTGAGGGCTGGTCACACCCTCAACGTGAAATTCAGGTCATTCCTCACAACAGACAGAACAGGACCAGCCAGTCTGCCGGGTTACCTGCAGAGGACAGAGGAGACCAGCAAACACTACATGCATGCCCCTCACAGAGACAGCAATAAAAAGTGTTTATGAATCAGAAATACCAAATGCTTTAAACATACGGCATGTGTAAAAAAACCTAAAGTGTTTGTGTCGGAAAGCGTTTCGGTCACTGTGCGTGAACAAAGTATGATGATGGCTGGATGAAAGAAGACAAGATAGAGTATGACTTTTGATACTCACATACGTACTCTATAAAGCCCCCCCACACACACACACACACACACAAAGGCCATTGAGGATCACAGGGAGACATAAAAGCAAAATTTAACAGCTACTTAAAAGATGTTTTTCTTGTTTTCTTTTAGACTGGGTTCTCAGTGCTGACCAAAACAAATCAAAGCACACCACTATCATTCTCTCGCTAAAACGTTTGCACGTGGTGGGTCACCGTTCACTTTCTACAGTCTTGTACTTGCTGACTTTTCCTGTTGTGCTTTAGTGTTTATTACAGTGGTATTACACCGGTATAGCATTACACGAGGAGACCCGGAGCGCACCTCTATCACGCCTCCTCCGTCAGAGCTTTGATCACTACAATAGTTCCCTGTCAGCCCATCGGTACATGTCAAACCATATGGTTGGCAAACATGTCAGGGGTCATGTACATGCCTACCGGACAATGAAAAACAAAGAAAAGGAACACGCTTGCTGCAAATGCTACATTTCCCATGTCAAACTGCATCTGTTGCTTCACTCTGCACCATCACTCCCAGCAGCACCTCACTCACACACGTCTGGACAAGCGTCGCAATAACAAACCTGTCATGCTATCTGATGCTGAAAGTTCCAGAAGAGGAAGGTTTAAAACAACAATGGACAACGCAAGTGCAGACCAGGTTCTGTTCTTTGCAGAGATTATTTCACTGATGACTGCGATGAAGGAACAGAGTTTTGAAAAAGGATGCTATTCCATGTTTTTGCTTTATGGATCATTTCTGTGTTTGGTGTGTCTTTTGATCTCTACAAGCCCTTTCTACTACTATCCTTACTATTTCCAATCACACACAACCATTGATTAACAGCAAATGATTTATACCGTATGAATTTATGAATGCAACATGGTGAGCTGTTGCTACTGTGAGTTACACCTCACATGTTCCATTGTGCTGTTGTGTAGTATCCACTGTTTCTCTTCCACAGCACCTAAACGCACTATTTTATCTAACCGGCAGTGTTGGTATCACTCCGCGCCAACGAGACGTCATTCAACTGGCACGGGACGTGCAAAGTAAATAAAACGTCAGTTCACCAGCACAATATCCACTTTGACAATAATAAGACGACTACATGCTGCAAAGAGGGAGTAAGAAGCCAAAAAAGTAAACAGCGTTCCATTTTAAATCCACAGTTTCAGTTGAGAAGATAACAGGTGCGTAGCCAAAAGATCGCAACAGGTGACGCGGCTACCTGCGCGTGCTACTGCAGCGACTTCCTAGCTAGCCAGCTAGCTAACTAGCATCAAGCGACAGCTAAATAAACTTTTCCCATAAACGCCATCCTAGTGGAAGGACGTTGTCTTGTCTTGGTGGACAGGCGGCAGATAAGGGCGCCGTTTGTAACCCAGTCCGCAATGATTTCAAATGCGCGTATAAACCGAGCTAACCACGTTAGCTTCCAAAATGTCGCCCATACACACACCGGCCTAAAAGGTTCCCTTTCTCACCCTGCGTGCTGGTGGGAAGCGGGAAGACGCTGGTGTTAGTTTCCGAGGAAAGAAGCTGCTTCTCTGCGGCAGGAGGAACAAGTGCACCCATGTGGGGAGGGCATTTAGGAAGGAGGAAGAGCCTGGTTTGGAACTCCCCCAGAGGCGAGGCGAGGTGAGGATTCAACTCTGCTTTCATCTTTCGCTGCTCCGCGTTTCACTTCAATACATCCATTCATCCTTTTCTTAGACCGCTTATGCTCATTAGGGTTGCGGATATCAGTTTAGGAAATAAGAGCCATCGTATTAAAAACCTAATTTACAGTTAGACGGCCTGTTTTTGCATGTTTGATGCGAGCTTGTCCCACTTTGTCGGACGGTCCGTGAACGCACCATGTGACCACCTTTGTCCCACGCTTTACAGACTACTTGGCTGTTTTTACCCTTTTCTTTCACTTCACGTTTGCTCCTAAATGCTGATACCTTGTGGGGTTGCATCAAGGTAAGATTTGATCCCCTTTTTGAGTACTAATGTGTATATTTGGGGTACACAACCTCTCTGGGGGCCGCACAGGTGGTCGAGTGGGTAGCACATTGGCCTCACGGTCAGGAGGTTCAGGCTTCGAATCTCCGTTGGACACCTTGTTCATGTTCTCATGTACCATGTTCTCCCCGCGTGTGTGGGGGTTTTCCCCGGGTACTCCAGTTTCCTCCCACATTCCAAAAACAGCATGGTAGGTAAATTGGCGATTCTAAATTCTCCATAGGTGTGAGTGTGAATGTTTGTCTATATGTGCCCTGCGATTGGCTGGCGACCAGTCCAGGGTGTGCCCCGTCTCCCGTCCAAAGCCAGCTGGGGTAGGCTCCGGCATCCCCGCGACCCTAATGAGGATAAGCGGCATAGAAAATGAATGAATGTATGAAGCTCTCTGTGGCTCTGTATTCAGATAATAATTCATAATTTAAAAAATCAACCAAATTGCTATATGGATGTTTTGCTGATGTGTTGAAAGTCTTGTTTGGCAATGGGTCAGTAACGGTGTGGGGGCATTACTTTGGGGGGCCACACAGCCCTTCATGTCATTAGGTACCGAGATGAGATCCTCAGACCCTCTGTGAGACCATGTGCTGGTGCGGTTGGCCCGCCCTTTCCCAAGACCAGAATCCAATTGAGCACATCTGGCACATAATGGTTTGCTCCATCCACCACCTTGCACCACAGACTGTCCAGGAGCTTTTTTTGAGCAGTGTATATCCCTGAATTGATTTTATTTTTACAAATATGCTGTGGGCCTCCCTTAGGACACACCCGGCCTTCCATTTGTTAGGAAAAAGCCATTTGACAACGTAAGAGTAAGCACAGGTGAAGGCTGGGCTCAGATGCACCTTGCTGCAATATTTACATTTTATTTGATCTTATTAGGACGATGCAACAACACACTCCAACTTCCCCGGCATCTCAAAGCAAACAACAAAAAATAATAATAAAAAAACAAGACCAAGAAGTGCTGTTGGTTGATCATGAGGTCTTAAATCTGGATAAAAAAAACTAACATGTAAAAACATTTTATCTCTACGAGCAGAAATAGCTCCAAAATGACAACTTTAGCTATGTACAAAACCTTTTCCTCTACATAGATGAAGTGTATATACTGTATCTTCTACAGCCAATGGAAGGAAGAAGCAGCAACTGGTCAATCTGAGGAACACTTTAAATATCCTTCAGCTCTTCTGTGTCAAAACTCCCGATGAGAAACAGACAAAAAAGATGCAGAAATAAATAATAAACAACTGACGATGATCCTGTGTTTATCCTGGAATACTGCAGAGTGTGAGGAGGTCAGTAAGCCACTTCATCAACTTCCTTTAAGACGGACCAAAAAAAAAAGAAGTCTTCAGGTTTGGGATGATGTTGGACGAGAAGGAAGGACACTTTTCTCTTGCTTTTTTGACAAGGAGGGAGTTTAGCAGCCTTCTTTGTACGTTTCACAGTTGAATCCTTTAACCACACTTGGCAGTATTTCTACTTCTATATTTATATATGTACAGTACATCGTGGACAATCCCAACAGGAGCTTCTACGTACAAAAAGGCGCCCCCTTGGGGGACGCGCTGTAGTGTGTGTGTGTTTGTGGCATGAGAGGAAAGTCCTGAGATATGCATTGAGGGGCTCTGAAGAGAGTGATATTATGTGTGTGTGTGTATATATATATATATATATATATATGCCATATATACCATATATACCATATATATATATATATATATGCATATAAAAAAAGACAAGAAGTAAAGAAATAGATTTACAGTAAATGGGAGTCGGTTAGGAGGGGCTGGAGCGTGGCAGGGCCAGTATTCGTCCGTTGCTCTTGCCCCCGTTCATGTGTGTGAAGGGGATGTGGTGCTCCTCATAGCTGCTCCCCCGTAGGCCCACCGGGGAGCCCTCGTCCCTGTCCAGGCACTGGTCCCGCTGCGAGTAGGACGACGGGTCCAGCGGGATGCTCTCCATGTTCTCCATGTCCAGGTCAAAGTCCTCGCTCTCGGGCGGCTTGTTCTCCTCGCTGTAGAAGAAGGAGCACTCCTGGAAAGACGGGTGCAAGTCATCACGGAGCATCTCGATGATCTCCTGGAAGGTGGGCCGCATCTTGGGGTTGTACTGCCAGCACATCTGCATCAGGTTGTGTCTGGTTTTACACAACACAATTAATTGAGTCACACAGCGTCCAAAAAAGACAGCAGCGCGGAGTCGTACTCACAGTCTGTCTGCACAGTTATCGGGGCGGTCCAGGTAGCCTCCGTCCATCACAAACTTCAGCACCTGCTCGTTGGACAGGCCTTGATAAGGCTGTTCCGCCAGCGTGCTGATCTCCCACAGCACCACCCCAAACGACCTACAGGGGGAGGTAGAGAAGACGCTTTATTTAATAAGCCCCCGTCCGCCCGCCTTCTGCTGTTTTCTTGCTGGCCTGCGGCACAATCTAAAACATAACAAGAAAACTCTACAATTTTACAAAATAAAGTCCAAATAGGAAGACATTTTTGACACAATAAGTCCAGATATTAATGTTGTAATCTTGAAAGAAAATGCTGGAATAGAAATAGTAATAATAGAAATGCATAATTTCTCACCTAAATGACAAAGCTATATACTGCATGTGCTTTAACTACAGTGTGTAATATGTATACAGTTAGCATACAGTATGTCCAACATGTAAGTCAGTCGTGTTGCCCACCAGCAGTCTGAATGTGCCGTGAAGACGCCATCTTTGAGAGACTCTGGCGCCATCCACCTGACAGGCAGCAGGCCTTTGCCGCCTTTCCTGTAGTAGTCCGTCTCGTAGATGTCTCTGGTCATGCCAAAGTCTAGAAGAAAAGGCATGTGTGTTTTTAGGCGGGAATAACCCGCTGAGTGACGTAAAACACTCACCTCCTATTTTGACGGTGAGATCTTGAGCTACCATGCAGTTTCTGGCGGCAAGGTCTCTGTGCACAAACTTCTTGGCGTTGAGGTACGCCATGCCGTCCGCAATCTCACCCGCCATTTGGATCATCTCCTTTAGAGTGGGAGGCGGCCGGCCCGGGTTGTTCTGAGGGACACATTTTCAGCCTTGGCATTTAGCAGCGTTACGTACTTCTGGCTTGACCTTCCTATTGACACTTGCTCTATGTGGCTCCGCCAGCTATCATGCCGCACATGCATACAGCTCCGCTACCGGAGATACCGTGGATACTGTGGGTACCAGGGCGTGGACCCTGGATAGTTACAGAAGCCAGGGAAAGTTACCTCAGCATCAGGCCGCAGAGAGCGCAGGTAGCTCTTCAGGTCTCCATGGGTCATCAGCTCCATCACGACCAGGGTGGGCTGGCCCTTGGACACCACGCCCAGCAGACGCACCTAGTAAACCGCGTATTAGAAGAATACTCATTTAAACGTGTACATCATTCTTGGCAAATGATACATTCAGCTGTGAAGAAGTAAAATTAGCTGAAAAAGTATCTACTATAAGAATCAATTACACTCCACTCCACTGTGTGGCATTAAAGAGCTAAGTATAAAGCGTCCTTACTACTACTTACTTACCACTACTAATACTTTACTCATCATGTCCTCTTGTTATAGTCACCTACTTGTTGCTATAGTCACCTAGTAATAGTCATGATGTCTTCTTGCTATAGCCATCTAGTAATAGTAATAGTCATGATGTCTTCTTGCTATAGCCATCTAGTAATAGTAATAGTCATGATGTCTTCTTGCTATAGCCATCTAGTAATAGTAATAGTCATGATGTCTTCTTGCTATAGATAGTCACGATGTCTTCTCGCCATAGTCGTCTAGTAATAGTAACACTCATGGTGTCTTCTTGCAATATGATTTCAAATTTTTTCCCACGTTCTCATGTTGTTTAGCTACACAACAATAAGAAGCGGGCGTTAAAAAACAAAAATACCGTTCGGGTCACCCAGAACGCTGTTCCTGTATGGATGAAAGGCTGAAACCATAAAATACTTTGTAGAGCCCCCATACTTTGTATGCTCAAATTATAGTCGACTGGATCAGCAGCATCAGAAAACTGACTTGGTGTCCACGCAATAAGATGGTCACCAATATACAGACTTTGGAATTGGCTCGTTTACAAAACAAAGGTGGTTATTGATGTGCTCTCAAATGCAGTGGGGGATTTTTGCCCATGAAAACGTCCTTTAATGACAGCTTCTTACCACATGGTGGCAGCTGAAGGCTTTCATGACCGAGGCCTCGTTGAGGAACTCGATTCTCTCCCTCAGGCTTGCCGACTCGTTGACCGTCTTCACGGCCACGCGGGTATCACCCTCGCCCTTGATGATGTCCTTGGCAATGCCCTCATACACCATGCCAAAGGAGCCCTGACCCAACTCCCGCTTGATGTTGATCTTCTCCCGCGGCACCTCCCACTCATCCTCCTCGTACACTGCACAGCACACATGACTTATATTGCTGCCCAAACCACTTGAGTGTAGTGTTAGTACTCTTCAGACGGCTTACTGTCATTAGCGCTGAGGTACTCTGGGTTGGAGGAGGCATAGATAGGACCGCTAGGCCCTTGTGTTTGACTGGAAGAGGGAAAAAGCACCAAACAATCAGCACAGGTGGGGGGAAAAACAATGATGGTAAGTAGAAAAGACAAAGGCACCCCTACTTTTTCTTGAACATGACAAATCCTGTCACAGCCACACACAGCAACAGAACCACGCAAATGACCGGTCCGATCACAACCTTAGCGATGTTGAGGGGATCTCCTGTGAAAGCGTCCGTTTAGACGGTGAGACACAAACTCAAATCAAAGGCCAATCTTTGCCTGTACTTACTCGCATCCTGCACGTAGAAGTAAGTGGGCTCAGTCCAGGATCCGTTCCCAGCTAGAGAGGTGGCTCGGATCCTCACGGTGTAATTCCCCGAGTGCATAACTCTCAGCTTGCAGCCGTGCATGGCTTTGTACATGTTCCTGGACACGCAGTGGTGCAGCTCCTGCACAAGATGTTACAGAGACGGAAGAAATATTTACAGGAATATCTGCAGCTGAGGACGTGTCTCCACAGCTACCACCGGCACCACCAGCTCTACCAGTCACATCAGAGACCATTGCTGCGATGCCTTCCTCACCTCGATGTCTCCGATGCGCTTGTAGTGCACCTCGTACAGGATGATCATGCCGTTGGGGGTGGCGGGCTCTTGCCACACCATGTGCACACTCATGTCGGACACATCGTAAGAGATGGGGCCCAGGATGTCGTCTGCTTTGTCTGCAGCCATGACAGAAGGCCCGCCATGAGCAGGTCATAATTGCACAGAGCTTGTTATTTCTCAAATGAGAAAACGCAATGAATAATACTTTGGAGTGTATGCGAAAGTGGAGAGAAAACTCTATATGAAAAACCTGTATTTCACCACAGTCACCTATTAGGACCGTAGGGAGTGATCCCTTGTTTATGGCGGTTAATTAGTGAAATGAATATATGTTTGAAATCTGCAATAGAGGGGAGCTGCGAGACATGCAGCCCAATGTGGCAAGGGACAGCTGTACAAGGAAAATTGGTTTCAAGTGTAATGACAGCCGTACACCACTAGATGGAGCCAGAAACCGATCCTATTTATTTTCCATGTTCATTGGATAAAAACACGTTGAATGGTGCTGGTGATCCAGACTTGATATATTTGGTGTGTGTGAAATTCATTCAATCAAATCTCCCTAGTTTGTTGATGTCGATGAAAAAATTATTGCTTTGAATTATTGACCCATTCAAGTAGGGCTGCAACTAACCATTATTTTCATAATCGATCGATTATTTTTTCTATTAATCTGATTTTTTTAAAGACATTTTTAATTTTCCCTTCTTTGCCGTAATCCTTTTAAGAATGCACACTTTCCCTCCAAAAATCATAGCGAAGAGGAAGATCTGTCACGGAAATTGAAGTAGCAAAGCAGAAACCTCCAGCTGACAAACGTCACAAACACTCTACCGCAGTTTCCCGGTTCTTCCAGTAGCTTTTGTGTGTATGCATGGTAAGAGATCATGGAGAGAGGGCACAAATAGTACAAGTACACACAAGGCACAAGTACAAGTACGGGGTTTACTTTGCGTGGGAACACACGCTCTACGCACACATCTCTGCTGTGGTTTGCTTTGCATGACATCAAAAAGAGGCAAACATCTGGATAGCTCTTTTCCAAAGTCAAAGGTGAAAGATAAATGGAAATTAAAAAATAGTTACAGCTAAAATCAGGATATTTATAGTACATTTGAAAATGAAACCATGAATCGATTACCCAAATGGTTGTCGATGATTTGGATAATTGATGAATAATCGATTCATCGTTGCAGTTCTACATTCAAGACTGTAATTTTGGCATCTGAATGTGGTTCCCCTTTGCAAGTCATTTTCAGAAAGTATTGCACATTTTGTGTTTTGGGGTTCCTTTGACAAAAAAAAAGACAACTTCAACTGTATGGTTAGCTCTGAAGTTGTTGATGAAAAGTTTAAGAGCGGGACCACAGATTTGTTTGCCAGGGACTACAGATGTAAAGTAACCTTTGGCTAATTCTGGCATATTTAAACATAAGTGTTCATTAATATGCATTGTCTCTTTAAATAAATAAATAAATTGAAATTAAATTGAAACCAAGAAGAAACTTGAAAGCTGTCCTCTCAGGGAAGGTGTCTAAAATGGATCCTTTTCATTCTATTTCCTTTTTCAGATGATGTGCTATTGGTTCGTGCTAAACAACGTACCTTCAGGCATGGTGCGGGCGCTGACGTACGCCGCCATGCTGCAGCGGGCCGGGTCGCTGGGGTGGTTGCAGGCGTGGATTTCAATCTGGTAGCTGGTGAAGTGGCGCAGATTGGAGATGACCGTGGACTCCTTGGCGTGCACGGTGACCACCGTCTTGGTGCTCTCAAACGTCTCCTCATCATCGGGAATGTGGGTGCCCGCTGGCCTGCCAGAAGGCGTGGTGAGGAAAGGGCGTGTTTGGTTGGCGATGCCCATCACAGCTCGCCGCTGTCTGGAGCGCCTGCGGGCACAAGTGTGAGGTGAATGACGGTCCTTTTAGCAAGATCAAAGATTGTATATCACATGCTGCATGAATATTTACTTCATCTCAAAGACTTCATTGTGCAGGTAGTTCTCAAACGTCTTGCGGTATTCCAACTCCTCTTTTTCCTTCTTCAGCTCCTTGTCCGTCTTGGGGCAGGCGCAGCACCGCATCCCCGGGCCCTGCTCCTCCGTCTGGTTCCACTTTTGCTCCTCATCGCTGTCCACCTGAGTGGGCACTCGTGACGGCAGCTTCATGCCTGTCAGGATTGATTCCAACAAGACGACGCCGTCACAAAGCAGGACAAGACAAGAAAACACACACACACGCGGCTGGGGGCACGGGTGATAGTCACTGCCTGTCCTCTACCCGTCCCGCTGGTGATGAATTACATGAGACACAACATCCCTACACATCTTTCCCTTCATGGAACCATTGAGTAGGTCCACCTACAACACCGTTGCTTACCCATGCGCCTGTGCTGCACGCCTTGTTCATAGTACATACTGCATAATAAATACTACATAGTTTGTAGTTCATAGTGCACAGTTCATAGTATAGACTACATAGTTTATAGTACATACTACATACTGCAATAATTATGACTTTATTCCTGTAATATTTTGACTTTATTCTCCTAATATTACAATCTTTTCCGCAACCTAATTTTCCAAAAACTACAACTCTTTTTTGGTTAGATTACATTTTTTTCCTCCTAATATTTTGACTTTATTTTTGTAAAACCTTTTTTTTTTTTGCTGTTTCCTTAAAGTTTTTGTTAAACTGTATTTTTAGAATGTACTGCGGGGCAATACTGCAAACAACTATTCAAGACTCACATTCATACCTATAGACACTTTAGAGTGGCCAATGAAGCTAACATGCATGTTTTTGGAATGTGGGAGAAAACCGGAGTACCCGGAGAAAACATGCAAACTCCACACAGAGATGCCCAACAGAGATTCGAACCCTGAACCTCCTGAAATGTTATGGTGTTAAGAAACGTCTGAGAGCCATATGTGGTCATCAAAAGAGCCACATATGGCTCCCGAGCCATAGCTTCCGTACGCCTGCTGTAAGGCATGGAATCACAGGAGTACCCAAACGAAAAGGAAATACATGTGGAAATAAAAAGACAATCAATAATACTGAAATTCAAAAAGGTAGTCATTGTTTTTCCATTTTGCCTTTGCTTTTTAAGTTTTCTCTTTGTCTTCCATTTGCTTTTTCTGATTGTGTTTACCTGATGGCTCACGCTACCTTATAAAAGCAACGACAATAAAATGTCCCGTCCTTCTGCCAGGGTGAATAGTCCCATCCATCAACCAATAAATATATCAAATATAACAATGAAAAAACACAACTCTTAACATTCAGTCCAATTAGCAATACAAAAGAAATAGTGACATGTCTTCTAAGCACAGATTGGGTGCAGTAATAATCTTTTGACTTGGAAAAGTAAACAATTGCGTTTATAGTATTGTCAACACTGCAGGCGCAACGTTTCAAGCTAATCGAGTTGTTCCGAAGCCAAAACAGTTGCCATACTCGCCTCTCGTTGCGCTCAGGTTCGCAAACACGCTCCAGACCTCGGCGTTCAGACGCCGCTATACAGCGCATGTGTCCGGCTAACAACGCACCTTCCTCGGCCACGGCAGGTGGCTCACCCCCCTCTATCGGCTACCCTGGTACTCCTGACACCCATAGCTTCAGCGGGGGTTCTCAGAGAGCGTGCGCGCCTACCGGTGCACCTTCCTCGGCAACCGGAAGGTGGCTCACCCCGTTCTATAGGCTACCTTGGTTCTTTTGACACTCATTGCTCCAGCGAGGCTTCTTAGAGAGCGTGTCCACCCACAATGCACCTTCCTCGGCCACGGAAAGTGGCTCACCTAGCTAGCGAGCTCTAGCTAGCTAGCGAGCTAACTAACCCCCTCTGTTACGGAGCATGCGCAACAACCCTTTGAAAGGCGGCCCCGTCTCGCGTTGTTTACGTTTATAACCGATTGCTTCTCTCGCTGTAGCTCCACAACCTATTTATGTAAAAGTTTCTATTTGGTGAGTGTAGACAGACAGGATACAAACTTCACAGATTAAAACCATCAAAGTAAGACGTGAGAGGTTAGCAAATAAAATTGAATAGGAATAAATAGATAAATAATACGTATGGACAATTTATATTCTACAAATATTCTATAATATTTGTTGAAATTGAATTTACCTAATAGTCTAGTTCTTTTCTGTGTTGTTATATATGTCCCCATGCTTTGTAATACTGTCGTTTCCTATTTCACCACGACAACAGTAAGAGTAGCAGCAAGTTAAAGTACTGCTAGCAAAGTCAACACACACGAAAACGTTGTGTTTGCTTTGCATTAGCTAAGTTAATTATTTTATACTTGCTGAGTGTTGCCGACTTTTCAGTAAGAAGAGTAGCTATTGGCTGTCCTAGTTGACGTTAACGGCTAATTTGCATATGGTGATGTAAAATGCTGTAGGAGAAAAGATCAACTTGTAGGCGAGACTAAGAAAGTGAGTAAAAACACCTTAATTACCTTTAGAGCTACGAATAAACTCGATTCTTGGTTTGTTAATTTCAAATTGGTCACAATTTCTTCAAAAAAAACAAAACTCATTTTATCGCCTTCATTAGACTAGACCCATTTAATAGACTAAGAATAAATTGTCAACACAATCTCTTTTACGCAGGTTTGCTGATGACCAAGAATCATTTGCATTTTAATGTTGCTGTGTAAACCAGGTGAGCTTCATCCACATGGCATGATTAGTTTGCACTTTGGATGTGCACAGCTCCACATCATGCTCTCTGTGTGCCACGGAACCAGCACACTGCCAGCTTGTGACTGCCTTTGGGCAGGGCGGACCTGTCAACGCTGTTCCTCAGTGAGAACACAAAAAGCAGAGCACAACACCAGAAAACTCCCCAGCAATGCGCAAAAAGCAGCTAGATATGTTGCTAGTGGCTTTTGAGAAAATATGTTGTCAAGGGAGGTTGGAATGCCACCAAATCTTGCGACAAAATCGGCAACACCGTTTGCGGTTAGACCCAAAGCATTCCATGGGGAGTCCTTTACCTCCCCACTCCTGGACCCTCTGCAGTTCGCCTACAGAGCCAACCGGTCTGTAGATGACGCCATCAACCTGGCCCTCCACTACATCCTGCAACATCTGGACTCCCCAGGAACCTACACCAGGATCCTGTTTGTGGACTTCAGCTCTGCATTCAACACCATCCTCCCTGCTCTGCTCCAGGACAACCTCGCCCAGCTCAACGTGCCTGACTCCACCTGCAGGTGGATCACTGACTTCCTGACGGACCGGAGGCAGCGCGTGCGGCTGGGGAAGAA